>MU187215.1:12283-26075 GCA_016904865.1 Pissodes strobi | reverse complement strand
TGTTTTGATCAAATCTTTATATAGATAGAGAAAGTAAATATATCATTTGTCAATAATTTTAATAACTATTTGATGTTGTTCACAGATGGCTTCAAGAGTTGTAGTTATCGCACCAAGCTAATGAGCTCAAACAACAATTTGCGTTGAAGTAAAAAATATAAAAGATAGTTAGAAAGAAAGCGACCCTGAATAAGTTCTGGAATAAGATTTTTGTAACTGAGATTCAGAGTTTTCAAGCGTTAATTATAATAGCAACGCACAAAAAAGTCCTTAAGGTTTACTGGTGGTTAAATAGTGATTTAGATGTTACTGGATATAGATAAAGTGCGGTTACGTGAAGTGTTTACGTTTTAAAGGTGAGGTAACCCGCCTGTTTGAAATATTATTTCATTAGACCTGATACATTCAGTTTTGGGACCCCCCCTATATATAAAGAAAGAAAAGGAGAAAAAACAAGTCATAAATTCCTGTGATTTTCGTGAATGGTTTTTGCTTTTGTGCTATAACATACTATTACAGGTAAAATTTCTAATATTGTTATTAACATAATTTGTGCAAGTATTTCTTTTATTCTCATGAATAATTCATATTGGATGGCATAACCTGTGTACATACTTAATGAAATCGTTTTATGCTGTGAACAACACTGCTTTAAATGAAAACAGAAAATGTATTATTTGCTGTCTTCTCGTGCTAGGATTTTAATTTTATTATGACTGAGAGTGTACGCCAGGGCCTTGATGAATCTATATTAACCATTTCCTACCCTGACGGGAGAATATCCTAGTTATAAATGTAATGATCATTCTAGAGATATTGGCCCAAATGGCAACTAAATAGCAGGGTAGCCTCCATATACCAGGACCTCAGTACCCGCCAGCGGCGTCTGGCTAACTAACAACAATCCCTTCAGTTTTAAATGTATTGTTACAAATTTGGAACTACGAATTGTGATACGGGAGACAGTAATTTAATTTTTATTATACTAATAAATGTGACACAGCATAATTCGGTTTAGGAATTTAGATCGAGGGTTTCTCTGCCGTACTCTTTCTCCTCGTGAATTCCAGGCTGAGTCTGGCATGTTTGTCTCTAATAATTTGAGACGTTTTCTTTAATAAATTAGGCGTATTAGGAATCTGTGGTTTAATTTACATGACGCATCTTGACCTCAAGTTTCCCTAATTTGTCACCGTCAGACGTATCCCGAGTGGGTTAAATTGTGCAAGATATAATAATAACACAACGTAGGCATTGGTCTTCTTTTTAATCTATTTTGACGATCATTGGCAAAATAAAGACAAATCACAACTTATTTCATTCAATTATGTTTAAACTGACCCGAGTAGGTTATACTACAAGGGCTTCAACGGAAGTGTGAAAGCAGGCGTAGTTCATCTCTTTTACGAATGGAGATTGCAGTTTTGTTTAAATTTCTAAATAATTCATCAAATTGCTCCATGTCTTTCAGCCCTTTTTCGCTGTCAACTTTGTTTCATTTTAGTTTTTATTTTAGAAAATTGTTGGGTGCCTACTTACAGATTCTTAACGTATTAATAGTCGCCTATTTTCGCGCTAATTACAAGATTGAAAAGATTGAAGGTATTTTATACAATACATCTTGCATTTGGTTTCTATTTTTCGTTCCAAAGCAAATTATCGAAATTCTAACAACCCGTTAATTAACCAGTTAATTGGGTCTATGTTTAAAGCTTTTTAATACACAAACTTTAATTTAAATAAAATTATTTAGGCCAAAAAATACGAGGATGGTTTCCTTTGTACGCAAAGAAAATTCAGTGAACAACTCGCCCCACACAATTGCACGATCAAACTCAATCAGAACGATAAGGACAATCAATTTAACTTTGGCTGTTTGTCATGACTCTGTTGGACTGTAAAAATCAGAAATTTTATTTGTCCCCCTATGAGAATATAAGACGACAACGTCCGCATTGTGGAGCATGCATCTTTCCCGTCAAGACGTCACTCAAACAGCTCCCCAGATTGTTTTTGATTCGAGAAATGAAGGACCATGCATCACTGATTAGGTTTGGTGTACTACGGAAACGAGGTCTCCATATGGAGTATGGAAACACTTAATTGTGAAATCGAACTTGCTCTTTAGAAAGCCTTATGCAATTTGTACAGAGCAGTCATTTGAACTTAATCAAAACAAGGTAGCATTGCTTGATTGTCACAATGAGAGCTCTAAAGGAATACATATCAATTGTTGATTTCGTATTAATTAAAAAACGATGATGATCAATATAGATCAAAAAACAAACGCAGTGAAAAAACTCCTTCGGGAGTCCAAACGACAAGCAATAAAAAATGGTGATCCCCGATCTTCAGCATCATTGATTTGTATTAATTATTTCAAGTCTTAGTCTATAAGGCTTGCACAACTTTCGCCATATTATAATAGATTTATGTATTAAAAAAGCCTTGGTATAACCTAAATCATAAAGCACTTTGTTCAAATAATCTCTAGAAAAAAGATCCCTAGAAAGTATTATAAAGTCGACGCATTCGATTTTTAACTCGGAACTCTAGCTTTTCGAGCTCGCCAGCACTCAACGCATGCATCTCGCTGTCTCCATGTCACAGTCATGTCGAATCGATTGGTCCCTTGATTTCAACGTCGTCGAACGCAGACAAAAAGTTTTTTCTTCCCGTTTTGGTTCGGGAATCAAAGCGAGATAACTCTTTGAAAAGGGGATAAATATGAAAGTGTTGTGGAGACTTTGATTGAAAAGTTTCTGAGCCGGCGATGGCGATCGATGGGATTTCTCCTTGTTTATGACAAAAAAGGCCGAATTAAATAATTGGACGTCGCGTCGGTTATTTAGATGAAGTAAGACGATATTGCAATGACTCATCAAAGGACTTCTAAAATATTTTTACTAAATGCAACTCTGCAATCATTAGAAGACAAATATGGAAAGGCTTAATCTTGTTTTGCTTTATGCTTATTGGTTGCCTTGAAAGTCTACCTGATTGCTTACAAATAATTTGTCAAATTTTCACTACCTGACACCAAATTAAAAAGTTGAGATCCTGACACAATATACGAACTCACTCAACACAGGTTTTTCGTTTAAAGTTTCCTTCTATCCAGAACGAAAACCTTAAACAGAAAAAGTGTAGGTTTTTAAGACAACTGTCAGGAAAGAAATATATTACTGAAGATAAAGAGTTGTAATAATAGTTCAAGAGAGGCCAAAGGGCCTTGTTGATGGACCCAGGTTGCCCTTGCAGTTTACCCCAGATCTCCTTTCAACCGCTAGCGCCACGTCCAGTCCACTTTAGTTTTCCGGCCATGCTGATACAAGTCAGATTCTGTTTGTATAGCAGATAAGCAGCCTCCTCGCCCTGCATTACTGCCGATCAGAAGTTCTTGCAAAGGCAGCGAATATGGCTAGATAATTGACGGGGGTTTCATCCCTCTTCCCGCAGCCTGACAAAACCAGGACGGAATGATTTCTGAAAAAATATAGGCGGTCCATGAGCACCCTGGTAAATGACCCTTACCAGGACATCGCCGTCTAATCAGAAAGATAGGTTTGATGGTTAAGAAAAGAGCTACCTGCTGGGGGGTAGCTCTCTCTCTAACCACCCATCTCATGTGTCTTCTTAGACGGCGATGTTCTGGTAAGGGTCATTTACCAGGGTGTTCATGGACCAGCTATCTCTTTTCAGAAACCATTCCGTCTTAGCTTTGTCAGTCTCAGTGATAAATCCTGAATGGGAGTCTAAATGTTATTTTTTTATATAAGTATCTGGGGTATAACCAATTTTGCACCCAAGATGTTTAGCGTTAAAAATGTCAGTATTTTATGTTGATTTTGTTAGCTTGATAATATAAAGTTTTTCAAATAAAAAAAAAACAAAACCTGGTATGACTCGCATTATTTACATATCCTGTATAAGTTTTTTGTGAGTCTCTCCAAAACATTTAAACGGTCATGGACCCAGGAAAACACGACCCGTTCTCTGATCTTTGTACGAACATCCTTTATCGACTAAAAATATTTTTATATTGAAATTTTTAGCTTTGAATTGATACACTCTAGTGTGGTGTTATATGCCTATTTTTTTCATGATTGACATATATATTAGCATTCCAGTTGACTCCAAAACTATGACAAAGGACAAAGATAATTATAATTTTCTTAGTACACTCGTTCTTCTTAGAACCTGCTAACGATCCAAGTATCTATTACCTCTAATCCGATTAGACATCGGTTTACAATATATTACCTTGCAAAAATTTCAATTTAAATTAACTCGGACGTCAAAAGTCGGTAACTTTTGCCTTCAAAAGTTCTGCCTGGATTTAGATCTCAATGCACAAGAAGGGACTCAAAACCGAAAATTAAATCATAATAGTACATCCGCCTTCGTCAAAAGAGACCACTTAGCGCCAACAAAAGAAGTTATTATGCCTTTTCAGCGCTCAACCAAACTGCTAAAATAACACCGAATTGTCCGCCAAGTTCGAAAAAGCTTAGAAACGAAAAGCGAATTGTGCCTTTTCGTTCGGAATAATTATTATACTAGGATGGTACCAAGTATTAGTTTAACGTCGCTATTAGAAAATTTTGAGAATGTCACTTTTTGCTAGTTTATTCTGAAATTTTTAGCGTGAACTTTTTGAGATAAAATCGTTTAAATTCGCATAATCAATTGAATTGCGTTTGCAGAATGCTAAATTTTTCATGGAACATATCTTCGTCACAGCTGAATAGGTGTTTTTTCATATTTGCAATTAGCAAGGTGGGTGGTTTGAAAAGAGTCCCTTTTTCATGGTAATGATGTCTAAAGTAATTGTAATATACCATAAAATAGGAAAATCGTCTACCTGATACCAATTATTCCTTTAGCTCTAAAGAGATTAACGGATTTTGCTTGTTGTTCGTCTTGGGGATTAAATCTTGTCAATAAGTGCATATTTTTATCCTTTATTGAAAGCATTGTAAACAATGGTGAAAGACATTAGAAACATATAAGGCAAAGTTAAAAATTAATAATATTTTCTTTAAAAATTGCAATTTTTGTGACAATTTACAATAGCAGTTTTTGAATTTTGTACAAAATAGGTATGTTTCTTGACCCATCAAAATATTCAACTGCCTCGGTCTACCATTTAATATAGAAATGTAATTTAGTCAAGGTTTATGTAGTGCTGACACTTCTTTCAATATTTCATGGACGCCTTGACTCCATGTGAAGCCCGGCATTTAGGTTGTTTCAGAGCAGCGAGTTGCAAGTTTTTCTTCTACTCGCTTGTTAGTCACAATCTTCCTTGTTCTGTGGATTGTCATTACATCTCATGATACTAATGATGATGATCAAATTGTAATGCGAATGGGAAATCCCTTGCACATAGACTACCAGTATGGGCCTGTTGTGTGCTTCCTCGGCTGCATCTTTCGTGTGTCCTTCGGGATTAGCATGCAGCTCCCAAAGTGCACCTCTCTTGTTCTAGCCAATGCTGGACAATCAGCGAGAACATGAGTGCTCGATTCCTCATCCTCCGGGCGTCACCTTAATTCCGGATATCTGTTCAAGCAATAATATCTCTCCTCGTGACCCCCTCTCAGAGCCAGGAAGATCCTCACTCTACAAGGCGCTGCGCTAGGTCACCATAAAGTAGGCTAGCCCGCCTCATTCCTGTAATAGTTCGCCATAAATCGTTGATCTGTACCTTCGTTGCATTCCTTAGGATAGCGGCGGTCGTGCAGAACACACTAAATACAATATCAGGTCCCATTGGACGCACTGCGGGACCCCGCCGTGACAGACGACAAGCCTCTCCTTTCCCCGGGACATTCGGGTGTCCCGGAACCCAGGAAAGACTGACCCTGTTATATTCGGTCAAGCCCCCCCAACACGCCCCTGCACTCGGACACTAAGGCAGAATTGTTTTTATCAAACTCGAGAGTGGATAGAGCAATTTTGCTGTCCGTGCAGATATAGATGTCATTTCTTCTGTAGGCTCTTAACAGGTGCTCATAGCCGTATTTAGGGATCGCATACACCTCGGCCTGGAACACGATTACATGCATCCCAAATGGGACCTTTGTGGTTTCTCCATACACACCCGCTCCTCTACCACCATCCGTTTTGAAGACGTTCGTGTACCAGACGATCCAACTAATCGGTCATGGGCTGCGATCTGCCACCAACCACGCATCCCTATCGAATACGCGAAATCTGAGGAGCCTACTCGATTTGAAGGTGGAAAGTATATTGGCCGCCCTCATTAAGAGTTTTTACGAGTTCCGGCGAATAATCAGTCGTCCCCTTCCAGACTTTAATGTGTCCTATTTAGCTTTTATTGCCTCTTAAATGGCCGAGACATTTGCAAACCTCAAGTCATCATACTCCAAGATAGGTGTAGGAGCGGCAAACCAGTAAGTCTCTCAAGAGCCCTGCTTGGTGTCGCCCTACGAACTCTGTCCTGAGCCCTGGATATGGCCGTTTTCGTACTAGCCTAATATACAATGGCCACGTAGGTGATAATGGGGTGAACTGCAGCCATGTAAAACCAATAAAGTATCTCCGGCTGTATGCTCCAAGTGTTCCCAAGGGCTCCTTTAAAAACCCATAGAGCATTATTCGCTTTTTATTGGGGCTGTCAACCCCAGCTCAACTTAGATTCCAATATGACCCCATTTCGTAATATTTAAATTTATTTACTTTATATTAAAATACATATTATAAACATTTAAGTAAATGTTTCACGTTTGTAATTTTAGTCAAGTCATTTAATTTTAATAATTGCGATTAATCGATCAAAATGTGCACTAGATTTAAAGGTTCAATCAAAGGAATCCCAAAATTTGGTGGTTTCTTAGTAAGTTTACCATAATCCCTTTGTCTAATGCCTAGGAGACATGAGTAGTGTAGATTACATCTAACGCTGATCCTCGAAGGCATCCAACCAAAAAATTTTGGATTCAAGGGAATTGCCTAGAGTTGATCTGCCGTTAATGAACCAAGCATGCTGTTTTGCAAGCCTCGTTGGCTGAAGCTATGGTGCTGTTTTATTAGTAGACAAACAGATCTCATAATATCGAAAGCAATTTTCCTCAAAAAAATTAAACTAATATGCTTTTCTACACAAAATTGTAGCTTGATACTTTGAATTTCGGAGAAGTTAATTTTAATTCTGGAAACAGTATATTATTTAATTTTGGATACGATTTGGAATAGGTAATATATTTTTCGAAATACATACAACATACAACAAAGTTATTACTTTATTTCAATGCAGGTAAAAAAATAAACTATGTAATTGTATAAAAACTATTGCTCTTTCAGTTGAAACTGCAGATGGAGTTAATGGTTGGTTGGAAGAAAATTGCCAGTTAACTTCTTGAGGAATACGCGAGCGTCTTAAGACGGACAGAAGTCATAATGCTCACAACAGACAATCTCGGAATATTTAGATGATCGTCTTAAAACGTCGGAAGAAACGCATTATCTGACACAAGGGGTTAACCTTGAAGAAAATAAACTTTTACGTGAGGTATATGTGGAAATCTACAGAAACATGTTTTATTCATTGATGAAACTAATTTCGGGGGCGAGTTATATAGAAGTGGACAAAGGGCAACAGCGCAATTGCCAAATATTAAGGAGTCAATTCACATATCGAAGGCTGCATTATAATTTTGAAGAGGATAAAGGGGAGCTTTTTGAAGCATTTTCAAATTTTGGCATGAACAAATGCTACTGCTTTGCTTAGTTTATATTTATTTTTATTTACAAACACAATTTAGTTAATATTACTCCAATATAGGATATAGGTATAGTGTATGAAGTACATTACCTTGTTTTGTCTTGAAAGTTATTGAATACACTTTTTATATATTTTCATTTATGATGTACTAGACGCTTATGATGTGATGATAACACCTGGCTTGGTTTTTATCCCTTGCAGAGTCGAAGGTACTCGACTAGGCCTCGGAAACTTCTTTTATAGGTTCTGATTGTGCATTCCAATTCGCTAGGTTTTTGTCTTTGGCTTTTCTTTGATCTAAAAGTTAATAAAAACTTAACAATTTGTTCGATACAAATGTAACCTAGAGTATGTATTATTTTAGATCAATTTCCAGCAGTACATACCTCAAACGATTTGGAGATTGTAAGAGTCGTCTAATGTAGATTATAATTCGTTTATCTAATTGTGTTTTGGTGTATTGTTTCCTTTTGTTTTATTCATCTTTCGAAGAGATTTCGTGTTTTCATTTATCAAGTGTCAAAATGTCATTTACCTATCGGTCTATCAGTAACACAGGCACACCATATGTTTTTGACAGTTAAATTAGACATGTTCAAGAATCGATGTTCCCAAGTAACGGTTCCTTTTAAGGTGTAGTTAGTTGATGCTTGGCGAATATGGTCTAGGGCAGCATTCAATTGACCGAGCTGTGACGTGGATGCTCTCGGACTCACTATTTCAACTAAGTTAGGTTGGCAGCAATGTTTAGGGGTCAAAGTGTGGAAATTCGTTCCGGGTTCTTTTTTTTTGCGTTGGATCGGCGAGGCATCAAGAGGCCGGCATCCTTTGTGAAGCATTTTCGAGGTGTAAATCCTCATGGACTGGTTCAAATAATTGGGGTCATTATTTTATGATATTTTTGCTACGTTTAAGTATTTTGACTTGAACCAGGGCCATGGAGGTTGCCTATAAAAGTTCTGTTGAGTTACTGGAATCCGACCTCCACGTGAAGAATTTATGTATTGCTGTTGCTGTCATGTTGCTGATTCTTGGAACTGACGATTATTGATTTTGGAGAAGTCTCTAGAATGGACACTGTTCGTTTTGTTCGACTGGCTATTACCAGGCTATAGGCCCTATAGATAGATCTATAGGTAAGATCAAAATCTAGTTAGGTTTTGAGTAATCATTTCAATGTTAGATATTTATTTTTTGCTAAGACAAACAATTGTTTTTAGGGTCCTCTCCACGGGTACCGCTCTGGCACACGTATATCGCTTTGCCTAATTGCGATATCATTTCCAGCGTGTTTTTGGGTTACTTGCGTGTATTAGGTTTTGACCACCGATTGCGTGTCATCCCCTTTTTGCTTATCATCGGATGGATGTGCTGTAACAAGTCTGGAAATTTCAAGTTATGATTTGAAGTGCTCTGGAGTTGCATGGACCCTGTACATATACTAATACTGGTATAAGTTTGGAGAATAAATTTAACTTAGAAAAACCTACTTCATAAGTTGTAAGTCATACCATTTATTTTTATTTGTAAGGCAGTCTCGGCAAATTTAAATTATCTACAGATTAAGTGATTATACCCATATTTTCTTTTATATTATTGCGGCAGAATAAAATTCGTGAATTTTAAACCCTGTGCGCTATTTACCATCATTCTAGTGACCTATTATTGGGTATGCGGAATAATTTGCCTAACAGTTTGTATCTGACACCATTGTTGATAATAGTCAATATTATGTAAGTTTCTTTTCTATTGCTTTATTGTTTATACATGTGATTGTAATTGTACTGTATAATTGTTGTTTTATATCGAGGGATCTCCTCATTAGTATGGAAAGAATAAAGTATTTATTTTGGGGAAATATTATGCCTTATTGAAAAGCTCCTCCAAAAATTACTTTTCAGCATTTAATAACATTATGGATTTTTGCAAGTTAAGTCATAGTTAACTTGATGGCACCCAGTATCTTCAATACGGTGTACCGAGGATACACGAACCTAGCTCTCCACTGCAAAACTGGCTGCCGTTCGCATCTATAGGTAGGTTTTCTAAAAGGACTTAGGAAAAGTTGCCATAATGTCCAGCACTGGAAAAGTCCCTTTGTCCCCGCGTTTATGAACAATGAGCAAAATAGACAAGATCAGATAGTGCTCGCCTTGAGGAGCTGTTCCAGCAAAAGGACTTCTTAGGCGTTACGGTGTGTCGTCTGGCTCCTTACAGCCAAATGTCTAATCAAGCATCAAAGACAAATGCAAGAGCCCTTCAATATTCCAATTACTGGAGATCTAACTGGAATTTTAACCCAAACTGAATTCCGGCTACGCTACTTGGGAAAATGCGCTGACATAACAATAACAAATATTAATGCAGGAATGTACTTGCGTGCACATAATCATGCTCATCGCCAATATATGGCAGTTGATCGCCTAGAGTGTACGATTCCTGGAATATATTTCCTCTCTTTAATTTTAATGTTTCATTTAATCAAGGAATTTTCTGTTATTCATTCAGGTACCTACATAAAAGAAGAGATAAAAAATTTATGTTCAATTTTTATTTTTCTTAAATTACTTTTTCGCATTTAAGTCTATCATTTCCAAAATTGGATTTACTTTATCCGAAATTAAAATTATCTTTTCCGAAATTTAAGTTTCATTATCCAAAATTGAGGTTTTGCGGATCTAGTTATACTAGACATGAAGTTAATGGGGCAACTTCATGTTCATCTTTTTAACTAAAAATGAACTATGATTTTTTGGAATGATTTCAGATTAAAGTTTAGTCAGGGACTCTCGAAGTTCATCTACTGCGTTGCTCAAGGCACAAAGGTAATCATTTCCTTGCTGTGACCGGTAAAAGTATCTGATGCGGATACACCGGTCTAACGCCAACTAATGTAGACAAAAATTAGTACTGAATGGCATTAAAGGCACGACTAACAATAATTGCGCTCTTTTGAGCTAAAATTCGCTACACAGTCAACAATGGTTGTTTTCTATACAATTTAGCGGTTTTCCCCAATTTCTAATGAATGCTTGTATTCCAAAATAAGTTGTAAACTAGTGAGAAAACTACAAAACAGAGCCTGGTATGCCTGGAACAATCGAAAATTTTGTATGCTAACGAAACGAGCAAGATAGTGCACTTCGTGTTTAACTTCTAGTTTTGGGAAATACGTTTTTAACTAAACGCAATAGGCTCTGTTCACAATAAGCCGATAGAGAATGTCTCTCAATGCGCTGATAGGCGAGAATAAATCAAAGAACGCATACATGTTATTTCTTACGATGTTCGTTTAAGAATATTATAGATTAATTTTCTTTCTAATAAAGGACCCCAAATGGATACTTTTTAGTAAATAAAGTGACGACAAATGCCCATTCATTTAAACTTACTGCGTCATAATATATTAAAATAAAACAATATACAAAAATGTACTGACATATTCATGGTAATAATAAGAAATTATTTATTACATCCAACGTGCCTAAACAAACCGATCTTTTTAGGGAGTCAGACTGTGGCCAATTTTGTCAGAAGAGAATTTCTTATGTCCATTCGTGAACATAGGTCTCTTCTATGTTTTCCCTGTTTTACCGTCCTCGCTCACTGCCAACACCAACTACGGTTCGTATGTCATCGACCCATCTTTTCGATGGTCACCTCACCCTTCATTTCGTTATTTTTAGTCTCCACTCTGATAGTTTTATAGTCCATCTGTCTTCAGCTTGTCTGATCACATACCCTGCCCATAGTCACTTTTATCTCTTCTATGATATCTCTAACCTTTGTCCTTCTCTTGATCTCATCATTTCTTCTTTTTCAGTTCTGAGTTAATTAGCTTTTTCTTTGTAAGTGATATGGTTACCATTCCATAGATTTCAGCCGACAGGCTTATAGAT
Organism: Pissodes strobi; assembly: GCA_016904865.1. NCBI lineage: Eukaryota > Metazoa > Arthropoda > Insecta > Coleoptera > Curculionidae > Pissodes > Pissodes strobi. The sequence continues at coordinate 14,426 of MU187215.1, read as the reverse complement.
ATTGCCCGATTTTTAAATATATAATTCAATTTGTCAAAAGCTGTCCACGAGGGTCGGATCCGTGATCTCTGCGCTCTGATTTTCTTTGCTCAGTTTATGTTTATATGTTATATCAACGTTTCCAAGACTAATTGTTTTCAGTTTAGTGTAGGTCATTTTTAAATGTATTTTTCTCGTGGCTTCATTTAGTAGTTGCAACATTTCGTTTAAGACCCTGGCATTGTCTACAGCTAAAGCGATATCTGCAAATCTTAAGTTATTACGGTAGGCACCGTTGATGTTAATACCTTTTTGCCCATTTAATGTTTTGGAAAACATCTACGAGTGTGAGAGTAAAAAGTATGGCATCACCTTGTTTTAAACCACGTTGTAATGGAATTTTATTTTTAGTATTCGATTCCTCAATCTTAATATTTATAGTTGCGTTTTTGTCTATATCCTCGCTAATCTGTCCATATCTAGACTCAATAATCAATCCTTGAATCCTTTCTAGGGATCTTAATACAGCTTCTGCCTCTACGAAGTCAAAGGCATTTGGGAAGTCGACGAAGAACAAATGTATTAGGACCTTGTATTCTGTGCACCTTTCTCTCAGATTTCTGATGGCATGTATATTAATCTGATCTTTGGTACTAAATTCTGTTCTAAAACGTCTTGTTCCAAATGTTGGTGGAACGTGTCAAATATGTTTAAAAAATTCACAGGCTAAGGAAATGGCAGGAAACAGCAAGTAAGGCAAAAAAATATTATTTTGTCCAAACCCCGTAGTACGCACATGCCAAACAATTGACAATAATAAAGCGAATATGAACCCATAATGAATTTTTAGTGGCTCTACACGAGAGATTTGGCACTGATTTGGAAATAGTGAAGCTGAGGTAGAGAAAAGCAATAATTTACAAAAGGGATTATCTCCTAAGAGCAACGAGGTAACCACAAAATTTCAAAAATGTCTTGAGTTGATAAATTTAGTAACGCAGCCGAGCCGCAGAGAATCTGAGATCAACTTGATTCAATACCAGAAAAACGACCCTTTCGAAAGCCGGAATGAATATATCATTTGAGTAGAGATGCTTAAAACTTAGTCAGAATTAGGTCTAACCAGCTCATGTGTGGAGGGAGTACTTTACTTATCAATAAAACCACCGCCTAAAAATAGTACTTCTTGTTCTAATTCAATACTCTCAAATTAATATTGCTTGTCAAAGTATGTCAAAGTATTTATATTTTTAATTCAGTCTGGTACCTCTTTCGGAAACAAGCAGTTGTGAAACACAATAAATGACATTTACATATATCTGGTATATGAATAATGGTAAAATTCCAGGCTTGCTTGGCTTAGTGTCCCTTTGTCTTGGTTAGTGCTTGTTGGCTTGCAGGTTAACTTGTTTTGTGTCAGGTTAATTTGGATTATTTTGGGTTAATCTAGATTAGTTTTGATTCCGGTTTGGAGCTTTAGTGCTCAAAATATTGATGCCCATTGTGTGTATAAAAATATATTTTTTATATTATAAACCTGATTTAAAAGTAATTAATCTCTATCTATATTTGAATCATCATTATATGAAAACAAAATTACTTGTGTTTATTATGGCATCCAAAGTATAGCGCCATTTAAATACAGAAATTGTATACAGTGTAAAGGCACCTTTAGCCGTAATCCTAATATACTCGGTCTACACCACGATTTAAATGCTGGCAGGACGCGTCTCTTCTTAGAATAAGAATAACAACTGGTATTGTTATACATGACTTCACATGCAAAGTCAAGCCGTGAATTTTGATCTTTTTACTTCGGTTTTTTCCTCTTTTTATGCAAAAATTTAAGCTGGGTAGCAGACAGCAACTTAAAATGGTATTAACGTGTTATTTTAACGAAACCTTGAAGGCGACCAAACATTCGGCAAAGCGATATTACAATAATATTTATTATATAATGTTAAGAGGAGCATTTTGCCATGTAGTTTACTTGAATAAAAAATTAAGCGATATCGCTAGACTAGTGCATTAAGGAGATTTTTATTTAAACATTTTAATGACACTATTGTCAAGATGAGATTTTCTGTGTTCGTCGGCTTGGGCCGCAGCTTGTAAAGTTTGTTCAATACAGGTTCAATGTTACGTCATCATGACACCAAACGTA
>MU187214.1:44459-78042 GCA_016904865.1 Pissodes strobi | reverse complement strand
GCTATGCCAGTTTTTAGTTTTGTATATTACATACTATGCATGGGGTGGCGTAACAATTCATGTGTATTGTGACGTCATAAGCACATTTCAAGGCATTGTATCTGCCTCATTTTTCGCCAAAGAGAAAACATGTGTCCACTTATTTTTCATGGGCTATCGAAATAAGCAACAAAAAAATTGGATGAAACTTCCTCATTAAAATTTCAGTAAGCGTTTAATAAGTAAAACAAACAAAATTTTGAAAATAATTTAATAAAAACTACTTATTTCAACAAATATATTTTAAAACAGCACACATATTATGAGGGCTCATCTAATTAATTTGTCTCCTTTATGCCTGATTTGATTTAGTGTTCGGAATTTATAATTTGGTACAACCTCAACTTTGGACCTGAAAAATGTTTAATGTTAGTTTATGTACACAAAAATGTAGAAATTACGTTAAACCCTTTAAATTATATAAATCTAGCATTAATCGTACAGCCTTTGTCATTAGCTCTACCATTAGTATGCGTTGATATGATGGCACACACCTTTAAGGAAATACGGAATACCGATTTTCCATAAACGCTGTGTTTTTAAAATAGTCAATCATATAAGTCAGTGTTGTTATTTTTGTTTGGCAGCAGATTTGCAGTTTTTTCACCTGAAACACATTCTAATAATACAGAAATATGATTGACAGGTTGACCTGACTTTTTATCTTATCTCCTAGTTGATGTTGTGTACGATTATTTAAATAGCAGGAATCCTTTTGCTCAGGTAAGCAAGTCCACTCACTTTAGGTGAGAATTAGCTATACTGTACTGATTACACTGGAAAGGTTCGATACTGGGTAGAAAATCTTATATGATCTGATTTGTAATTTCAGTTAAAACTTTCAAATTCAAAAATTGATATTTTTTGACAACTTTGCGATGCTAGTTTACTTGTTCTGATACAAAATTCTAGCGGTTCATGAAAATCCCTACAACTTTCGTTTATTATATTTTAAAAGCTCCCAAGATCATTCTCTGGGGCCAAGATAAATGTTGAGTAGTTAAATATTTCAAGTCGTTTCGAATTATTTTATGTCATCCTGAAGTTTTGTAGGCCTCTAATATTATAATAAGAAAGATACGGCACTATATCATACTAAAAACTCTAGGACAAGTAAGCACGATGTGCGGAATCAAAAAGTAAGCAAAGGTTGTTACCTGTATCCTTTTAAATCAGCTACGTAATGCACTATATAAACTGTACCATCTGAAGCAGCCCAGCCATAAGATCCTTTAACCGATCCATCAGGTGTTCGTTCCTCATCCCGGAATTGTACATTCTGTGTATCTGGATCGTTTATGTCATAGCCGAAGGCATATGTTCCAAACCCTTAAAATTATGAATGAACTAATTGAACTTTGTCTGCATTAAATTTAAAAAAGCAGTTCTGTGGCATTTGGAAGGCATATGGTAACTCCAAAAACATAATTGTTAATAAACGCATTTAAAGATTTAAACAGGTCAAAATTGGCCATAATTACTATAAAAACTAAATATTTACATGCAAATATTTATTTTACAAAATGCTAAAAACAATAAACAAAAGATTGCAAACTGTTTGTATGGCGTTCTCGAAGGCCATAAGAAATACAGTGTCGGTCAAATTAGGGCAAAATTGCGCATAGATGCCTAAAAATAAGTCGTTTAAAGTTTTAAAATTCCGATTATTTCCGAAGATATTGGGAAAATGCCAAAATTTTGAAAATTTGTTATTTTTCTGGGTTTATTTAAAAACTAACTTCAAATTGAATTGCACTTTTGCATAGCCACTTATTCCGCTCTATCCAATGGTGATATCCAGTTTGGAATCCGACATTTCATCTTCAAGGGGTCATCATCAACTTACTTTTTTTAAATACGAACTCGATTTTTTTTATCGTTTTTCAGATGATTATATTAATATGAATATTTCGCTTAAGCGTAATTTTAGATAGTTTAAGTGACTTTTAAACTTTTTATATTCTATAAAAAATTTTGTTTTGTTTTTTTTTTTAATAATAAAATAGTAAAATTAAATAAACTGGTTCGTTTCTTTTTCACCCCCAAGCAAAATAGATAATTAAAAAAATAAAAATAAAAAATGAATAAAAACAATTAGAAACACATACTCATATCAATAACGCCAATATCATCTGAAAAAGTTCGTATTTAAAAAATAGAGAGGTGACCTCTTGAACACGAAACGCGGGATTCTAAACTGGATACTACCATTAGATAGAGCGGAAAAAGTGGCAATGCAAAAGAGCAATTCAGTTCGAAATATTTTTGTAAATAAGCTCAGAAAAAAATAAAATAATTTTTTAATATTTCGTTTTTTTTCGGATATCTTCGGAAATACTCGGAATCTTAAATCTTTCTAAAGGGCATAATGTTTTCAACTAAATGAGCATTTTTGCACTAGTTCGACCGACATTGAATCTCGAATTCCCCATACATAGATTGGAATTCGAGACACCTTGTACATGCCATTGGGACTAAACTATAAAGCATAAAAAAAGGCAAAAGGGGAATTATTAACCAAAATTATTAATAATCGGTGTCTTATTAATAACTGGAATCATAGTATTTTAGAGCTTCAATTAACGTGTAAAACTACTAACAAAATAACCGAAAAATACTGTCCTAGGCAAAAGATGTTTTGCTTTCGCAATATTTGTTTTTATGTAATTAGCGTTTAAAGCTTTGGAAAATACAAAAAAATCCTTTTGATGATGGATGATTGCTAGTTAGTTTAATTATTGCGGATATCCGGTTTTGTGGAATTAAAATTGTGCTGTTCCAGATTCCTACTTTTTACAAACCTTTCTATGGCAACACAATTTGTATCAATCTCTGTAATATGTCTTGAAATAAGAAATTTTGGATAGATTTCCTTCAAAGTTGTTTTTTTGCCCAATTGCTATTATAAATATTACAAGTAAAATACTATTTCGATTTTGCCCAGGACATGCATTAAAATAGAGTTTAAGCTTTCCAAGGTGAACTGATAGGGCCCTAAAAATCAAATTAGCACACATCCTCATGCTAAACGTAACTTGCTGTTCATTTCATAGTGATAGTGAGTATGTACTGTAAGATTAATAGTCGCTGTTACATTTACACTTCGGTAGGTCAAAAGCAGCTGCAACAATCTTTCATGGCTTCTTTTCATCTCATAATAAATAGAAGCCTTGTCTTGACATCGACTTAGCTCGTTCTCAGAGTTGTAGCTTTTGTACCTCTGAAACACAGGATTATATCTTCAAAGACGAGGAGTCACAGGCCTTGCAGGTATCACTGCTCATCATTCTGAACTTTAAATCCAGACTCTTAGAAATATTTCGAAAGACGCCGAGGCTAAGTGGCTAATCGGTGGGATTAAATACTGCCTAAATAAATCTTTCCTTGCAAATATTATTCATCAGCTGAGGGGTCATGTTCGGTTCTAAATCTGAGATTAATATGAAGAAATATTATTTATAAAATCTTTGGGGTATGTAATATCCGCTTCTCAGCCTTGTATAATGGAAGTATCAGGAATAAACTTTAGCAATGACGCGACATCACGGCAGTTGCGACTAAGGAAAACGCAAACATGCTCGCGAAAATGTTTTCATCGCGTTCTACCTTAAACGTTCCCCAAGGCAAGACTCTCCGCATCATCTCCAACGTTAACAATACTATGGCAGACGTTAAGTTTCATCATCATAGTATTCGTAAAATCCTGAATAAGCTAGATGTACCCAAGGCATCAGGACCGGACGGAATACCTGCCACCGTGTCAGAAAACTGCGCTAACGAACTAACACCCATATTTTCTAGGCTTTACCGAAAAAAGATTTACCCATCTTCTTGGAAAGTAGCTCGAGTACAACCTTTTCCAAAAAAAGGCAAGAAAACTACACCCTCAAAATATCGCCCAATTGCCTTGCATCATAATCTCCAAAGTCATGGAACGTATACTCAATCAGCAACTACTCAAGTACCTCGAAACCAACAGAATAATTAGCGATAACCAATACGGCTTTCGCAAAGAGAGATCGACAGGAGATATATTGGCCTATGTTACTCATATATGGAGTAGAGCAATTCAGAACTACGGATAATCTCAAGCGATTGCGTTTTATATATCGAAGGAATTCGAGAGAATTTGCCATGACGGATTGCTCAACGAACTGCGGTACTTCGGACTGACAGTGTCTCTCTGCACCTGGCTTGCTAGTTTTCTTAAGAACCTATCTCACGTTGCCGTTGATGGGCATATAGTAGACACATTCACCATTAATGCAGGCGTGCCTCAGAGCGTAATACTTCCACCATCCTGATCTATATCAATGACCTGCTGGCCGAAACCAATAATCCTGTTTACAATTTTGCAGATATTAAGATCAGAAAAACTTTACCAGCGACTGAACCTTAACACCGCAGACAGGAACAGATTACAACAATTAATCAAGATCTGGAGAAAGTTCAAAATTGGGGCCACATAATTTTGGTCCAGTTCAATGCAGCTATAACCCAAGCAGCCACATTTACCAAAAAAGCCAATACGGCGAGTTCTGACATCATTATGGCAGGATCGACCATTACTTCATCCTCGTGAATCGAACTACTGTGTGTCTCAGCCAACAATATGTCGTGACATGACCCCGTTGATAACATCGCAAAATCGGTCTCGCAGAAACTTGGCGCGCAATTTCGCAACAAAAACTGTACATACCGCAGCAGCTGCTCTTGCTCTACAAAGCGCAAATAAGACCGTGCTCAGAGTATTGCTCACACGTCTGGGATGCCGCACCTAAACACACCCTAAAGCTGCTGTATATTCAGAAGAGAGCTCTGCGTCTCGTCGGCGACCCGGGATCCGGATAGTCTTGAACACTGCTGATATGTAGCCGAGGTCTCCCTGTTTTACAGATATTTTCACGGCAGATCTTCCCAGGAGTTGGCCCGCCTCATCCCGCGAGCAACGCCTGTCAGACAGTCACGCAAGATGAGAGCACACCTGTTCGACGTACAATTGGAAACACCTAGAACATCGCTTTATAAGGACTCCTTTGTCTGGCGTACTACAGTCACTCCCAGGACATCTGTTTCGCCCAAATTACAGTCTACATCTATTCAAGAACCGTGTAAATCAATTTCTTCGTACACACACATAGGTACACACACACCGCTCGTCGAGTGCCATAGGATCATCCTTCTCATAAAAAACTATTTTTTTTTTTAATTTTAAATACTTTATCTAAAAAGCCCCTCGTTTCGTCAAACACCTTTAAAAAGAAAGACTTTTTGCAAACATTACCTTCTAAACTATCTAGTCCATAAAATAGAAATTTATTTTTTTTGCGAATCTACTGAAACTACTCATTTCTTTCGGCTCAAGAGTTATTAAGCTTATAACGGTTCTGCACATCGCTACATAGTAGATATTGTTGTAAAAACGTCCTTTAGACTTAACCGCATTTAAGGACGCTACTGGATAAAAATGCAAGCCACGTAAGAAGGCAGTTTAACGTTCTATGATTCCAGAACGGCGGTTCGGTATTCTCAACCGTCGATAGCTCAACCGACTTTTCAATCGCGCGAAAATTATCGCCTTCGATTGGTTGTGCACTATCGGGTGGGAATATCGAGCCCTGAAGCGCGTCGCTAGAATTAAAGTTAAAATTAATTGCAGTTCAGATCCCGGAAAAGCAAGAGGCAAGAAATCACTTTGGGCCAGCCGAGAAACGCCATCGTTGATCTTCAGGAATCCTAGCGGTACTGCCAACTCATCCATTTAACCCCTAGCTTCACATCTCTCAGGAGTTTATGAGTTTTTCCGAGATTTTTGCCACTAGGAACTTAGCCAAATTTTCGACAATCTCGAAAAAGATAGAGCTCTAAGAAGCTTACGGACGAGCCAAAGAAGCCCCGAAGTGAAGAAAAAGTCATTGTGGGACCACCACTCTCAACTGGTACCGAAGCAGCCTTCTACCGAATTTATTGAGTTTTTCTGAGATTTTGCAACCTCAGGACTTACAAGGTGTAAGTATATTTTCATAACCTACTAAGTAAAGTATAACTTATAATGTTTGTATAAAATTAATAAAGGTAATTTTCGACAATCTCGAAGAAATGAACGATTCTACGAAGCTTACGAACGAGTCGAAGGAGCCCCGAATCGAAGGAAAAGGCATTGTAAGGCAAGGACTCTAAACTGGTACCGAATCAGCCTTCTACCAATTTATCGAGTTTTATGAGATTCTGGAACTTCAGGACAAGAATTTTAGGGAAAAAAAAATTTGAAGACAGAAGTTAAGCACATGAAGAGACCTTGTAAAGCGGCCGAGTACCAAAAAATCCCCGAGACCTTCAACTGTAGTAGGCACCCTACAGCAACACTTCGCGAATAAAGTTAGTTCCAAGCACCTTGAGCCAGCCTACTTGTTTGGGTTGCCCCCATCCACGTACGTGACTCTCTGGTCCTTCATACTAATCGTAGTTAAACATTGAACGAGAGTAAAACGCGTCGACGGCTAGTTAGGTTTTGAGAACTAACGAGCCCCCTGACTCCTCCATACTTTAGATACTCGGCCTACGGATGAAATGCGAAAAGGCATAGGAGCTGAAAAAAGAAAATAGGGCGTAACCTAAAGAATTCGGGCACGTTCGAAGAGATATAAGTTAGCTAAGTGCGTACGGGAGGTAGCGAAGTTATACTGTTGCGCCTGGAGATATCTCAAAAGAAGAATGAAATGCTGTTTATCACTAGTTCGTATACCATACAAAACCAGCACTGTCTCTGCACTGAGAGCCGTGTCCGGGGAGTAGTTTGGTCCAAAATACACAAATCACTCATTAATCCCCAAAAAGTCCCCCCTGACGGATCTGAATTGGACGAAACCTCTGTCAGAAAACTGCCGAGCAGCATCTGACAAGTTGCCAGGGATTGGCATATAACACATATCTAACACCCCCCAAAAAGCCCCAAGAAACAAGGATTTCTTAAAAGCCCTCCATCAGCCCCGTTTCCAGGCTTTAGGCCGCCCGAGGCGAGCAGGATTACCCTTTACAACAGACCAATAATTAGGGAGTCAATAATGACCCATCCGGCGAATAGGCGCTCGCGCGGTTTTTTTACCGGAAAGGAGATGACCTGCAGGGTGTATATTTTCAGGGTAGATGTCCCACGTGGGGGCTACCTGGAATTAAATTGGGGATGCCGAGGCTCGATTTTAAGGGGGGTTTTGGGGGGCTATATGGAAATCGCGTGGTTTTTCGCGATTTCTGGCTAAACGGGAGCTCGGAGGGAAATTTTGCCACGAACAAACTCCGCTAGGAGGAGTCGGGGTTGGCCGGTTAGTGCGTACCCCCCATTTCCCGAATTTTTATCGAGAAGTGGAGGAAATTGCGAAACACGTTTTTTACCGGGGAGGTTCCGGTAGAAAAAAGAATTTCGGCAAGCGGAAACAACCGTATTTTTATATCGTCCTAACCTTCATTTTGTTCCATAGGGACCGGAACCTACCTGGAACCTATCCTGTTTTTTCGATCGATTTGAAATTTGGCATGTAGGTAGAGGACCTCAAGACCGACAAAAAAGGTTCTTTACGAAAAAAAACAATATTCTTAGTTTTCGAGAAATCGGCCGTTTAAATTCGAGAACGGTCGTAGCTCCAAAACTACGAGTGATACGAAAAAAATACATACCTCCAAAAATGTGTATTTCGACAGCCTTTAACCCGTATGCGAGTCGTCGAACTTAAAAAATATATATATTGACTTTTTTTTTCGTAAAAAGGGGATTTTTTTCAAAAATATATTTTTTTACCACCCTGTATATGCTTTTGAAAATTTTATTTTTATGTTAAAAACATGTAAAGGGACCCCTTTAATTGTTTTCGTAATAGAAACGGATATTTTTTTTCCAAACCTACTTATGGGTCATGAGCATAAGCGAGCTTACCAGGGTAGTAATCTGCTGGCGTTTCAAGGGGAATCTTGTGCTGTTGGCGGCATTTTTAATATAGCCTAACGCGTATTTTTGCTTGGCCAGTTATTTTTCTTCAAGGAATTATGGATAGTAAAGCTCCCAGACCATCAAAGCCTAAAAGACATCGTACGATTATTGGGGGTCGCCACCAATTTGAAGCCGGCAGCGAACGTGTTAAATCGGCTATAATTCGAAAACGGTAAAAGTTAGAGGTAAACTTTAAATGGGAAAAAGATGGGTCTCGGCGGATACTATAAAGTTGCCGTATCCAGTCTGATTCGATTTTCGCATCGAAAAGGTCGTATGAGTTTTCGGTACCGAGATAATTCGGAAAAAGTTGAATTTTTTTTAAAAATGTAATTTTTTACCACCCGGTATATGATTTTGGAAATTTTATTTGTACGTTGGCAATATCAAAGAATATTATATGCTTAGAATATTCTTTGGTAATATCGTTGATTGAAGAACAAATAGATCCGCAAGCTTACGGGTGAAAACGTGATACCAAAAATATTCAGCTCTTACACGGCGAAGCGCGGACATTTCTCATTGTCGCTATGTAAGAGCTGGACATTTTTGGTGTCACGTGTTTACCCGTAAGCTTGCGCATCTTTCTTTTCTTCAATCAACAATAATATGTAAGTGGATTCTTCTAATCGTTTTGGTAATAAAAACGGGGAAAAAAATTTGAAATGAAAAAAAAATAATTTTGAAGTGGGTACTTTAGAGAGAAATATTTGGGGGCGCGGAGTTCGAGTTTTTGGTCTAAAAACTGAACGAGTTTTCTGTTTAGAAATATTTCGAAAATAGAGGATTTTTTGGGGAAATTTCTATTTTTAACACTCTGTATGTGATTTAAAAAATGTATTTGTACGTGGGTGACATGTACGTGGGTCCCTCTGACCGTTTCTGTAATGAAAGCGAAAAAAAAACGTTTCAAAAATATTTTCGAAAAAAATAAATTTTGATGTGGGTACGGGGTACCCACTCTAGAGAGGGATATTTGGGGACGCGGAGTTCGAATTGCCCTGAATCCCTTTAGGATGATGTCCCTAAAGATGGGCCAAATCGTGATTCTTCATTAGCAGTTGCGGTTGTTAATGCGATTTTTCATTCACTGCGAATTTAAACTGCTATTGCTAACTGCGAATAGACCGTTATGTTATATAGTGGGGTTTAATTTTTTAAGGCGTTGGATATTATTGCATACAACGCGCGATGAGCTGCTTATAGTACGAATGATCGTTTTACATATTCATTGCGAGAGTGTTTACCGTGTTACATACAATCACATTAAAACTATAGAAAAAATAAAAACGGCCGCCCCTAAAAATCGGCCGCCCGAAGCGGCTGCCTCGCCGCCTCACCCTGGAGTCGGGGCTGCCTCCATGAGCAAATTCCGTACGACCCCTCTGAAGATGATCGTAATCAAAAACTCGCGACGAGCGCCCGATGCCGTCAAAAGACGATGCGATCCTTGTTAAATTCGTACGGAAATCAGCTTCGCAGAAGTCTTAAGACTTTGAACGCTTTTGAAAATTTTGCGTGCTGTGCGAGAAGCCCCAAAAAATTAAAGACACTAATATACGTGTTAGATATTAATTAAAATATCTTAAGTCATTAGTTAGTAATTGTTCATTAGAGAAAAAATCCAAATAAAACTTGTTTTTCCAAGAATAATAGATTAGAGTTGAAGTTTCCTAGTAAATGTATCGGACTTATCCAGTGAATTGGGGTACATTTTGAGCTATCACTTGACATAGGGATTCATCAGAATTTGATTTCAATTATACAGGGCGTCCCAATTGTTCAAATTAGTAATCATTCGAAATACTTATTTTTGTATAAGGCTTAGACTAAGATTAGGTTATGGTCGTAGATATTTTGTATGACCTAAACTACTAACTACTACCTTTTAACAATCCTCCTCCCTGCTAAGCCCTTCTGGCAACCTATAAAGACTTCTTATAAGGATTCAAGTCAAACTTTAAATTTTGTACATTGACATACAAAAAGACGAATAACTCAAAAATTAATCAAGAATAAAATAAATTTAAAAGCATCCCCTGCAAGTAGACCCCGCTGGGAATCTTTCCCCACTGCCGCTGTTCTTCAAAGCATTTGACGACTTGGCTTCCCCTGATATAAATATTACTACTAAAGTACTGCAACAAATTGTGATCGAATTTTCTATAAATTTCACTTTACTTGTAATATTGATAATATTCTCCTGCAAAAAATAATCATCATTACCTTTATACTTTAGGTATATTGAATCGATAGCTGAGTGTTGGTCTGAAATATGTGTGGGTAAGCGCGATCAGTACTTAGATCGATGACCGTCCGGTAGTCCGTGCTCTAGTGGTTCATTTATGGTCACATATTTATTAAACCACCTTGCACATAACTGTTCAGTCATCTGAAGGGTTTTAGGAATTTTTCCTCCATCCTAGAGAAAATGGGACAGTAATTTTTGAGGGCACCAAATAGAGAAGACAATAATTATCTTTACCTTAAAATCCCAAATAGGATATCAGACATATGTAATGGCATCTTTTCTCGTCAAAAAAGTATTTCTTTTATTGGTTTCTACTTTTTTAACTGATATATAAAATTTAAGTATGGTATTTTAAAAATTTTCTCTCATCGTTGGTTGGCACAAAGAAAAAAGGATGAATGCAGGAGAATGATCATATATATGTAGTAGCTAATTGTTACAAAACGTTCAAGAAATATTATTCATAATATGATAAGTTTAGTGTGATATATATCAAATAAGCTATAAGATTCGGAATACCTTTATTAATTTTATACAAACATGATAAAAAAAAATAAAATCGTCTAGGCGTCAGATTTTTTTTTTAGAAAGGATAGGATTTTGCTTGCTACTTCTTCGATATAAGTACATAATACCGGGTGCCTCCGATTAAGTCGACACTAGTGCTAACTCCGTTATTATTGGAGCTATGATGATGGTTAAATTAGCAAACTAGTGGCATTTTTTCCGCTGATTAAGATTGTGAAAACAGAAAAACAATTGAACTTAGCGTTTCCCATAATATGGAAAAAACAACATTTTTTTAAATGGAATGCCCTGTATATTTTTACAAAAATGGATAGCAAATAGTATTCTAAATAAAAAAGATCCTTTGCACTATCGGCCTAAACTTAAAAATAACAAAGTTATAACGACATTTAATTTTCTGTTAAGTTGGCTACGAAATAAGTAAAAACAATTAAATTGTTGCTATGGATAGTGAACAATAATTACATTAAATGAGCGAACACATCGTCTTTTTGTTCTTTGCATTTTCGGGCACATTTTAAAACACGTTTTGTTGCTTTTAAAATATACCTGCCGTCAATGGATGCAATTTTATTCTTTCGATGTTCACTTGAAGTTCTTCCACGATTGCATATTTTTTCTTATAAACTTCGTCCTTTAAGTAACAACTAAAATAAAAATCGAGCGGTGTATTGTCATATTGCCTTGTCACCAAACTAACACCGTACTCTCTTAAATCTCTTGTTGAGTTTTCTTTATGTACTTCAAAATAGGCCAAGATGTTAATTTCAATATCTTCGCTTATTATACAGTTTTCTCTTTCTCGTTTTTTTTTGAAAACAACCTCTTTGTTCCTAAATTTTCTATAGAGAACCAAAAAATATCTCCTGTCCGGCAAATTACGTACAGGAAACCTCTGGCGACAATCTTCTTTTGGACAACAAACAACTGTCAATATCATTATTTTGCCAAAACTCAAGAAAACTCTTATAATAACCGCCATAGCAACCATTTAATTGTTTTTATTTTGAAATTTCATAGCCAACTTAACAGAAAAATAAATATCGTTATAACTTTGTTATTTTTAAGTTTAGGCCGATAGTGCAAAGGACCTTTTTTATTTAGAATATTCTTTGCTATCCATTTTTGTAAAAATATACAGGGCATTCCATTTAAAAAAAATGTTGTTTTTTTTTCATATTTTGGGAAACGCTAAGCTGAGTTATTTTTCTGTTTTCACAATCTTAATCAGCAGGAAAAATGCTACTAGTTTGCTAATTTAACCATCCTCGTAGCTCCAATAATAACGGAGTTAGCAATAGTGCCGATTTAATCGGAGGCACCCTGTATATATAACTATAATCGAATGTTAACTACGTTGGGGTTTGGAACCTTCGGCAACATGCACTAAAACAGAGTTTTATCCACAATACCGAAACAGAATATTTGCACTGTTAGTATAATGGAATGGTTTGTAAATATTAAATATATTTTGTACCTGTGAAACTAACCCAAAGTTGATTCGATGACTATCCCAAACTAACCAAATCTATTAAAATTGATTTTAACGTATCGAAACCGGTTCAAATGACTAAAATAAGTTGAGACTAAGTGAAACTAACCGAAAGTTGAATCGATGAATAACCCAAGCTAACCAAAACTATTAAAATTGATTATGACGTATCGGAACCGGTTCAAATTACTAAAATAAGTTGAGACTAAGTGAAACTAATCGAAAGTTGATTGGACGACTAATCCAAACTAACCAAATCTTTTAAAAAAATTTATAATGTATCGGAACCAGTTCAAATGACTAAAATAAGTTGAGACGAAGTGAAACTAACCGAAAGTTGTTTGGATTAACCCGAACTAACCAAATCTATTAAAATTGATTATAACGAATCGGAACCGGTTCAAATGATTGAAATAAGTTGAGACTAAGTGAAACTAACCGAAAGTTGAATCGACGACTAACCCAAACTGACGAAATCTATTAAAATTGATTATAACGTGTTTGGACTAACCCGAACTAACCAAATCTATTAAAATTAATTATAACCTATCGGAACCGGATGAATTAAAATAAGTTGAGACTAAGTGAAACTAACCGAAAGTTGAATCGACACTAACCCAAACTAACCAAATCTTTTAAAATTGATTATAACGTATCATAACCGGTTCAGATAACTAAAATAAGTTGAAACTAAGTGAAACTAACCGCAAGTTGATTGAACGACTCACCCAAACAAACCAAATATATTAAAATTGATTATAACGTATCAGAACCGGTTCAAATAACTAAAATAAATAGAGGCTAAGTGAAAATAGCCAAAAGTTGATTGGACTACTAACCCAAACTAACCAAATCTATGAAAATTGATTATAATTTACTTAGTTCTAATTTATTTCAGTCATATAACCGGTTCCGATACCTTATAGTGAATTTTAATATATTTGGTTAGTTTGGGTTAGTCGTCGAATCAACTTTCGGTTAGTTTCACTTATTCTCTACTTATTTTAGTAATTTAAAGCGGTTCCGATACGTTATAATCAAATTTAATAGATTCAGTTGGTTTCTAACCCAAACCAACTGAATCTATTAAATTTGATTATCGTCGAATCAGCTTTCTGTTAGTTTCACTTGGTCTCAACTTATTTTAATCATTTGAACCGGTTTCGATACGTTATAGTCAATTTTAATGGATTTGGTTAGTTTGGGTTAGTCGTTGATTCAACTTTCGGTTAGTTTAACCTAGTCTCAAATTATCTTAGTCATTTGAACCGGTTCCAATACGTTGTAATTAATTTTAATAGATTTGGTTAGTTTGGATTAGTCGTCCAATCAACTTTCGGTTAGTTTAACTTAATTTCAACATATTTTAGTCATTTGAACACGTGTTGATACCCAATCAATTTTAATAGATTTGGTTAGTTTGGGTTAGTCGTCGATTCAACATTCGGTTAGTTCCATTTATTCTCAATTTATTATAGTCATTTGAAGCGGTTCCGATACGTTAGTATCAACTGATTTTAGTCATTTGAACCGGTTACGATACGTTATAATGAATTTTAATAGATTTGGTTAGTTTTGGTTAATCGTCGGAGCAAGTTTCGGTTAGTTTCACTGAATTTTAATTTACCTTAGTCATTTGTACCGGTTCCGATACGTTATAATCAGTTTTAATAGATTTGGTTAGTTTGGGCTAGTCATCAAACCAACTTTCGGTTAGTTTCACTTTTTCTCAAATTATTTTAGTCATTTAAAGCGGTTCCGATACATTATAATCAATTTTAATAGATTTGGTTAGTTTGGGTTAGTCATCGATTCAACTTTCGGTTGGTTTCACTTAGTCTCAACTTATTTTAATCAATTGAATCGATTCCGATATGTTATAATCAATTTTAATAGATTTGATTAGTTTGGGTTAATCGTCCAATCAAGTTTCGGTTAGTTTCAGTTAGTATCAACTGATTTTATGATACGTTTTATTCAATTTTAATAGATGTGGTTAGTTTTGGTTAATCGTCGAATCAAGTTTCGGTTACTTTCACATAGTTTTAACTTATCTTAGTCATTTGAACCGGTGCCGGTGCCGATACGGTATAATCAATTTTGATAGAGTTGGTTAATTTGGGTTAGTCGTCCAATCAACGATACGAAACGACGTAACGCGAGACGAAAACATAAACCATGTCGTGTCGTGGCCTTGAAAAATCACTCTCATGAAACCAAAGAAGTATATTAAATATGAAGTTCCGTAGTATTATATTATTATATATTTTAAAATAAATTTTAGGTAATTCCACTTTTATTGCTATCTTTGAAACGGTCAAAGCTACAAAGTTAATTAAACTAGAAAGAAGTTGCCATTATTGATGCCTTTTCAAGATTGATTTGCAATGTTGTTAAATTCTTGTTAGATTCTGAGATAGCAACAGTGGTATCACCTAAAAATGACACCCTGTATAGCAATTTTTTTTTCAATTTCCTCCTATGAATATATTTTTACAACTTTGCTCAGTTTCACTTGATTTTTCAAACGCCTGCCTGACTGAACCCACGCAAATCGATCGGACACTTACGCAGCGCATCGCTCATCTCTAGTTATCATATCACGTGATATAAAAGAATGTGGCTGAACTACATCAAAGGATTTACCGCTGAGTGAACTTACTAGTTTGTTTATACTATGATAAAACCTTTTGTCATGTTACAACCAAAGACTTCAAACTTTTGTGACATGTTTAGATTCAAAAATATCGGGCTGGAAAAAAATATTTAAGAAAATAAGTATAAAAGCGGAGTTAACAGAAAGATTCTATTCTTGGACTTGAGTTACCATATATCTTTCAAACACCACATAACTTTCCACCAAATAACTTTCTTAGAGATTGGATAGGCGTATTTCTTGATTAGACTGAGAAATGTTTCGAAATGTTCGAATCTATATATGACCTCGGTATATACAAACAGTTCCTTATGGAATGTTATTCTTCCTGATTTACTGTGATTAGCGCATATTTTTCCCTTTACATACACACCCGCAATTATTCACATTAGTATACATTCAGGCACATCATTCGAAAGAATATACTGTGTTGTCCAGTTACCCGTAACTAACAAAATTATGGGCAACTTAATATATAGAACCCCAGTATATGACACTGATAAGAAAAACACCTTAAAAAAACTATTTATTACCTTCGGGCTCAAAGCTACTATAACTAGTTGCTACATCTGCTAATGACAATCTTAGTTCTCTAGCTATGGGAATGGAGGACGCCATGTACACCATCATATATAACAATATTGGCTGAAAGAAATGAAAGTTATCGATATAAATTTACATTTTAATTATTTTCATTTTAGTACTACTTTGCGTTATATTTAAAGTTCCTTGTTGAAATAAGTGTAGTTTTTAATCATATTGTTACGGCTAGCCTAACAACCATCCGAACGTTTTTGTGCTACCCTATACAACTAGCCGCCGTGCCCCTCGCTTCTTTGTCTGTATGACTCATCGCCCGGCCAGACGCGAAGTTTCGGGATCGCTGGAATTATCTCGATGGCCTCGTCGAGATCATATAGAGTGGCCTCGGAATACTTCCCGAATATTCGTGATAGATTTGAGATTATATATAAGCAGACCTAAGGCGAATGTTAGTGAGTTCAGTTCAGTTAATCATTGAGTGTTGATATTAGTTGTAAAGTTATAAGAGTAGTATAGAGTGTTAAATTGTATACAGTGGTAGTGAATTAAGAGAGTATTAGTTGAAATTAGCATAGTTGTAATTCTGTTAAGAACCCACGGGAAAAACGTAACAATATTATACAAAAAAAATTTGGCAATATTTTTTTGGCGAACTTGTTATAAGATTTGAAGTCTACACGTGTCATCAAGCTCAATTGGAATTTCCTTGAAACTAATCTTTGTCGACTAATATACTCTATACCATGGAGCCTTAGAACAGATATTTATGATACAAGTGCATAATGGATAACTTTATTGAACGAGTTTTTGCGAGCGAAGCGAATAAATTCGGCGAGTGCAATAAAATTGCATTACTTATGAGTGACATACAGCGTTTTATGTTCAAATGCACATTTTTGCTAAAATTTATATCTTAATTGCCGATTTTTTTACACCCCCCGTATGCTGTAATAATGATTTTGCAGTTACCGTATAATTTGGGCTAGTTTATTGTTGATAATGAAAATAATAAATTGTCATATAGCTCTTTTTTGTGTAAATGTGAACAAATGTTTAAAAATAGGGAAGAAAATAACGTAAAAGTGCATAGTTTTAGCACAGGAGAAAATGTTGGTGGGAAATGCAAAAGAAGCGCTCCAAAGAGTTGTTCAGAAATGTATATTTCAAATATCGAGGTGTAAAAGTATTGTGAACTAGTTAAAATCATTAATTAAATATCACCCTGTCGCAAGTTTGAACTTGAACTTGAAAAATGTTATATAAACATTCACTGTTAATTATAAACAATTTGAGCGGTCGACGGGAGCGACTTTAATCCTTAACGATGCAGCCATCAGCATTTTGCAACATATAAATACGCAGGCAAACGCCGAGTTAATCAGACTTTCGGGTCTCTCAAACCGCTCAATTAGTCGCTGGGCAGTACACAGGTACGTCCACTTCTAGTTGTTCTATCCCACAATCCCCATAACTGAGAACACTTATGCACAGGTATAAGGTTGTCAGGTCCTTACCTAACCTGGGTGAACGTATGCACAGGTATACGGCATTCGGGGGCTACTAAAAAGTATAGAGAGAGTCGAATTTATGAAGTATCAGAACTTCTAGTGAAGGGATAGTTTTTGGGGAGTTTCAAAAAGTAGTGAAAGTGCCTTAGCAATTTGTGATAACCTAAAAGGACTTACCTTATAAATATCAGAACAAATACCTAAATAAAAGACAACCCGCTCACATAAACTTTATTAAATTAAACAGTGACGTCACTATGCCAAATAAAATTTAAAATAAGCCACCCTCGCTTGCCAAGTGATTTAAATTGAGCGTCGTGACACGCATCTACGTCACATCTAAAATGGTGACGCCAAGCAATTTAGTGTTAATTGGGCCTAGTGCCGCCATCTTAATGAATCTACGTCACAACAACAGTAATAACTTAAATTAAACATCAAAATCAAGTAAATCATTAAATAATTAAACATTTAATAAACGCAGGCTAGGTCAGTTGAGCTATTGCATAAAATCTAAGCACATATTGGTTCGAATCACGCGCCGAGGAACGGCCAAGTGTTGCCATCTACGAGCGGTCGGCGTCACCAAAGACAGAGTACGGACACGTGCTGCATCCACGGACGCTCGCCGAAGTACGGGATGCCGACGTCACAAGCGCCATCTAGGGGTCTATGTTCATACCTGGAACAAACAAAGAAAGAAGGTAACTACGTTATGGGACCTGCTTTATTTTTGGCGAAGGTGCTAGTCAGTACCGAAATCACAAATATAGTTAATTATATGGAACAGACATCAAAATGGAGCAATACAGCAGATTTGTTTAGGAGAAACTAAAGGAAACTATGGAGCAAGCAGGAGAAACAAGTGAAGAGGACGAAGATAGGAAAAATATAATTATATGGAACAAGTACTCAAGTAAAAGAAGAATTTAAGCAACTAAGAAAACAAAACACAAAAACTAGGAGAGACCCGAAGCCTCAAAATGTAAATAGTGTAAATATAAAACCCAAGTGCTCATAGAAAATGATATATACAAGGCACTTAGGAGGTTAAAATATAAATAAGAAAAATATATAGTGAAACATATAGAATATATAGTGAAACATAGCATAATATAAGCCAGAGTGTAAATAAGACAAGTATATAGATAAACACACTTAGGAAGTTAATAAACTACATAGAAAAATTAACATAATATAGAACCTAGGATTTATGAAGAAAAATGAAGCTAGAATATTAGCGAGTAATTTAGTAAACTATGTATGCAAAATAAATAGGTGAAGCAAATGTGAAGATATATATAGCAAAGCACAAGTAAATGTGAGTTGCCATTAAAATTGTGTATTGAGAGTATATACAGAAAGAATAAATATGTATACGAGGAAGTGTTATAAAATAAAGTGTTCTCCAGTCTAAATAAAAATGCAACGACGGATGGTCTAAAAGATAACGTCAAAGCAAAAAATGTAGGCATGGAAAAGTTGAGCATATAGGGACTGAAGTAGCTACGCTGACGTTCAAGGAAGCCGAGCAAGTATTTTGGTACCCAAGAAGCTCAAACTTCCAAAGTGAAATCTTACATAAACAAGAAATGTTTATGTAAAGCATGAAGAATATAGAAGCAGCAGAAGCATACATAAGTTGTTTATGTAAAGTGAGAAGAAATATAGAAGAAGTTGTTTTTGAGATAAGAAAAGCTTACATAGTGACGAAATATATAAGCAAAAGTTGTTTATCTAAGGCATACATAAGGAGAAATATTGGACAAATATATAAGCAAAATATGTTTATATAATGTGTGTTTAAAATAGAACATATGTGGATATATAAATAACAATATAATGACCTATATTGTTTACATAAAGTTAGTCACGTAAAAAAGCATAGATAGATAGCATAGCATAAGGTACATGGAACACCTAATACATAGCGTGCCTATATACATTTAAAGTAATCCTTGAGTAAGAAAAACTTAAGATATGGAAAGTAAATATAAGAAACATAGAATAAAATAAATATATGGGAAAATGTATATATAAGCGATACCAAGAAGTGTATAGAAAAGCAGTAAGAAATTGTAAATAATGTATCTATAACATAACCGTACCTTGAGAAAATGCCGCATGGCTCACAATCCAGGACCAGTGAGGAGCCATTGGAAAACACCAATCGAGTCCATACAGGACCGGCGCGGCGTTCGGATTTTATTCTAAAAAGAAATAAAGTATAAGAAATTATAATATATGAATGAAATACCTGCAGCAGTAGACAACAAATTAGATAATTTAAAAAATAATTCAATAATTACAAACCTTAGATCAAATCTTGCTAAGTATCTAATATTGCCAAAAATCATATTCACGAGACTTATATTTGATTGTATTCTTTAGCCCATCCAATGCCAACACACGAAGAAGCAAATCAAGTCGACGCCATTTTACCACGTCTTTCCAGGAAGAAAGAACCGAGTCTACGAGATTACGAACTACGGCAGACAGCATTGTAAAAGCAGACCACTACGAGCACCATCTACCAGGCTTTGTGTAAACCAAGCAGTCCGCAACACAAGGAAACTGCGAAAATGTCATATGCAGTCGCCATCTGTGACCCACGGAAGCGTAACGTATAATTTCCTAATAATTTACATTGCCTTGTTAATATTAACTCATCGAAGTGGCACAAGAATGCATTGCAAGGCGATAACTTGAGAAAATAATAAGATTCATAAAGACATATTATATGTTGCAAATATATCTTATTGCTTTAAACAAAACTGGCATGTTGAATTAAGTCAGCAAGTAAAATAAATTGTGTCATTTGATATACCAATATCAGCAAGTTTTGGATAGGTCAAGAAATATAACTGAGTCAATAAACTATTATAATGATGTTAGCAAATATTTTATACATAGAGGGGAAAGTCTATATACTATACAGTTTTGATAAATTTGTAAATAATGGATTTAAAAGTAAGAAGTAAAGAACAATGGTTAAATAGAATATAGACAGAACGTTTTTTTTTTAATTTTATTCTAGCAAGAAATAAGTTTAACATACCGTAATATTGTTAATATAGGATAGGTAATTTATTTTAAGACAGGGTCGCAAGAAGTTGATTTTTAATGCCAAGGGTAAAATTCATTATCTATATATAAGCCCCATTTAACCAACTATTCCCAAAAGTAACTGATATAAAGACAATGGATTAAGATCACTTCTGTTGGGATGGACGCATCTTAATAGAGGAGATATCATATAAGAGGCAATTTATTGTCCATAGACATAAAACTGTAGTTTTAAAAAATGGCATTATAAGCATAAAAAGATGTTCTCAAAACGGATAGGTTTGCACTATATATAAGGTAGAATAGATCAATAAGCTTAAAGAAATCAAATCGAGAGAGTTTTTATCATATATAATTAGTAATAAGGTAAATAACAGACAACAAAAAACGTCATATAAAACATAGGATAAGATTATAACATTGTTAGTACAACTTGTAAAACTACTTTTCTTTTGTTACATGTACCTATAACTGGCACACAGAGCGAGGCAAACCATACAAGAACTTACTACATGAAATGGAAATGGGTGGATCTAAGCCAGAACAAGTCCACTGACGAAATATATATTAAATTATAATAAATTTAGGTGCAATACAGTATGTCTTCTCGATTTGAGGTCGGTTCTCCCTTTTTTAAAACAAATAAGTCAGGTTAAAACGTTGGGGACCAACGTTATCAGGGAGGGGGAATGTGTGAACTAATTAAAATCATTAATTAAATATCACCCTGTCGCAAGTTTGAACTTGAACTTGAAAAATGTTATAAAAACATTCACTGTTAATTCTAAACAATTTGAGCCGTCGACGGGAGCGACTTTAATCCTTAATGATGCAGCCATCAGCATTTTGTAACATATAAATACGCAGGCAAACGCCGAGTTAATCAGACTTTCGGGTCTCTCAAACTGCTCAATTAGTCGCTGGGCAGTACACAGGTACGTCCACTTCTAGTTGTTCTATCCCACAACCCCCATAACTGAGAACACTTATGCACAGGTATAAGGTTGTCAGGTCCTTACCTAACCTGGGTGAACGTATGCACAGGTATACGGCATTCGGGGGCTACTAAAAAGTATAGAGAGAGTCGAATTTATGAAGTATCAGAACTTCTAGTGAGGGGATAGTTTTTGGGGAGTTTCAAAAAGTAGTGAAAGTGCCTTAGCAATTTGTGATAACCTAAAAGGACTTACCTTATAAATATCAGAACAAATACCTAAATAAAAGACAACCCGCTCACATAAACTTTATGAATAAAAGAGTGACGTCGCTTGCTAGACAAACTTTGAACTAAACCTCCCTCGAGAAGACATGCATTTCATATTAATTGGATATAGTGTAAACTCTTAATTCATTCTTTATCTTAAACACGCCTTTATTAGTATACAATCTAACCGTTGTTAAGTTTGTTTGTAAATAAACTTGTTATTGTTTTTATCGATGTGTCTCCTTTATTATCTCTTCTCAACTTGACGTAGTGCGTTCCTAAATCTGAGTAACTCTCCTACACGCTAAGTAAGGCGTGTCGTCACAGATAAAGAATACAAATCGTGACAGTATGAATATTTAAAAATGGCCGAGAGTTTCATTTTAGCATGTTTTATATGCAGATTTCCCTCAAGGATTCTGCTTTATGAACCAATTATTCTATGTTGCGATCTACTCTCAATTTAAATGAGGGAATAGATATTACTAAATTACCGAGCATAACACCTTATTTACAACAAAAAGCTGAAGGACACAAACCTAAAAAGTCTCATACGCTAAAAAAGAGAATCTATATTTTTAATCTGATATATACAGGGCATTCCATTAAAAAAAAAGTATTGGGTTCGGTAGATTTCCAACCTTTCACCAGAGTACAAATAATATCGAGTAGATCCACTCAGCAAAAATTGTTTGATATTTTGCATCAAACGCAAAAGCCGCAGCACGGTAAAAAATAAGTTTGTACTCTACCTGCAGCAGCGAGCAGTCTGTGGGGAGAGATTCAAAAAGTATTCGCTGATGCGCTTTCCTAGGTTATTATAAGGCGCCGCGAAAGTACACAATGTCAGGGCGTTTGCACACTCTCTGTCCGTTGTAGCGGGGCCATCGGTGGCCACGAACCAGATTGATCCGGATTCTCCCCGTCGTCGCCAAACCCTGTCGGGGAAATTGGAAATTTGTCTCCAGTGAACCTACCGTATACCTATTTATACCGTGCTTTCACAACGCATATCATTTCAAAATCTTTATAGAGAAATTCGTATATAAAGCATTTTTTGTATCTCTTTCAATTAAGAAGCTATAGAATCCTTGAATGAATTGTCAATTTTTTAAATTTTGATACTACGTTTTTAAGTTTGCCTTTAAAAGAGCACGGGAAAATACATTACTTTTTTGATAGGAGCAGCAATTACGGAGACACCCCATAGAGTTATTAACTTTATTAAATAAATGTGACAATGAGTAACTAGAAAATCAACGATCTGTGAAATCGGTGTTCTGTAAAATATCCTCTAATAAATATTATAAAATAGTAAGTTGTTAACATTGTTGTAAACAACCATGTTTATTCATATGTATACTTTTTCTCTATTGATTATTGATTATTTTGAATACAGGTTTTAACAGTACAGTATACTAATGATTCAAAATTATTTTATGTAATATATTATAACCCGCAAGCACAGATCAACGGGAGATATCCTAACTTACGTGACCTGCCTATGGACTAAAGGCATCGAGAGTTGCGGCGAGTCTCGTGCAGTGTCTCTCGATTGTTAAGCGAATTAACAGCATATGAACTACCACCAGCATTGCTTCTATGGCTTTCCAATTTCTTGAGGGTGTCACGAGCCGGTATTTTGCAACTGCATTTGCCGAGCGAGAAGTACTTTTAAGCTCGTCCTTGTTGTCTTTTGCGTCAAGAGCAATTATATTTGGTGGAGCGAAGCCCCCGTATTCGGGTTGAGTCTCGCGCTGACGCGACGTTAGACGCGATAAAATATAATGATTCAAGTCCCGAAATAGACATCAATTTTGGATATGTTGGGTTTTTAACAGTGACGCGTTCTGTGTTTTCATTGGTCGATTTTGGTTGTTGTGCGCAATTGTCATGTCAGTTGTATTTTTGTGGGAACTTATTATTAAATAAAGAGGTGTAACGACAATTTCCTCTTTGCTACACCGATTAGTTTTCCATAACAAATCCCGGTTTTCTCTTCTTTATTTTGGAAATCGATCAGACAAATTGCTGAACGTATCGCGTAAACTTTATTGCTATTGCTCAGTAGTGGGTATCTTAGAGGAAGCACCTTTGCTTCCGGGAAGTTTCAAGGAGGTCACTCTAAAGTCCATTCAAGGCTATTGCGCTGTTACGTCAGAGTTTCTGACGTCAATAGAAAAGATCCGTACGTCTTAGATAGACTCGTACGTTATTTTTTACACTAGCCAAAAGATGTCTCTGTACCTGTTTTCTATTCCGGAGCACGTTCCGTTTTTATCAATTTTACATACTTATGACAATATTAGCCGAGTTCGTTTTTGTCATCTTTTTTCTCGACTTGCTCTGAAAATTTGACAGTCACGAGTTATGTGTATTTAAAAGGAAAGCCCAAGTCACATGCCTGTCAAAATGTTGGAGCAAATCGAGGAAAAAGATGACAAAAACGAACGCGGCTATTGTTTTAAACGTCTGGGCATCTGAATAATACTTTTGACAGTTCGTGTATTTTAAAATAATAATATGCTTTTTATCGTCTAAAATCCGTTTAAAAACGATTTTAAATGGCAAAATTGTATATAATACCGCCCTGGCGGTAGAATTGGTTTGCGCATTTCCGTCTCATTTGCCGAGATTTGTCCTCATATCGCCGCGTAAGATGTTTACACATCAAAAATACATTTTTACTAGAGATATCATTTTTTAGTATTATCAAATAAATAATAAATAGAAAATAAATATTCCTTACAGCATCTTTTTCACATGTGAAATAATGCACTAATTTTAAAATTAAAGCTTGCTTTTTCTCACTGAACCGGTGGGGCATCTCAAAACGATTTTTATTAGCAATTATTAGCGTAAAACACAAACCAACTACCAATAAATGAAATAAATCTGTTATTTTCGTTATGATATTCTGACATTGACGCAAACCGATGTCAAAGATTCCAATTTGACGAACCAATTTAGTACATACGTTCATTGCATAAAGAAAGATGGAATGATATGACGTAACAGCGCAATAGACTTGAACGGACTTTACATTGGTTTGCCTTTCAGAGTAGTTTGATGTCGGTTGAAAGTGTAATTTAGTTTTCCTTTAGTGGGATTTTCCAATCGACCCATTTTTTTTGAGTTTCAAGCCATGCCTCTACCTTACCCTTAATTAGTTTGTTGTTTAGTGCCTGAAACTCACTCCCTAACGGGATTTAATGCTGCTTTAGTTAGGTGAGTTATCTTGCTTTTTTCGTCTCTCTACTACGAATGTCGCCATTTTGGATCGCCGTGAGTGGATTTTAATATTTGAATATTTTGACGTTCCACCGGGTCCGACCGGCAGGGTTTTATCTACGAGCCTTCTCAGCTCAGTCCCTTGGCCACGCCAATCTGGTCTCTGGATTATGACTTGCCCTGGATACCGGTAGAGTCCTTCTTCATTAGAGAAGTGAGTGCACGGTTTCATTCCTCCCGGAAAACCTTTGAGAAGCCATCACCTGATGTGATATACCTTACCTTACTGTAACGGAATATATGCTTATTCCGCTCCACTAAAATTTCGGTTCATTTGCAAATGATTCTCGGTATTCACTATTTAAGTTACCAGTGACATCTATTCACGAATGGATTTATTTCGTGCAAGTAACGATTTTAGAAGCACTAGTACGCTGTTTTATGCCTACAATTTGTGGATTTATTTCACTGTAGCTTACTATATTTAATAGTGACATCTATTCGCGAATGGGTTTATTTCGTGTGGTTGGCAATTTTGTGAGCGCAGTGCGTTATTTCATACCTACAATTCTAGAATTTAATTTCCTATAGATTACTATACTTATATATTTGGGTATTTCTTAAACTTGACGCTGCGTGATCTATAGTGGTAGTTAGATGATATAAATTGTCCAATTAAAACATCGAAAAACATAATTTGTCGAACGTCTTAAATTTTGAAAGCGAGGTAATTTATCTTTTGTCGAGACGCCGACGCACAGTGGTCAAAAATTGAAAATTTGCGATCAAAACCTGTAGCTGCCAAATGAAAGGAGTTATGGATTTCATTTTGTATGGGCTTTTACACTTTTAGATAAAGAATGAAACGAGAAAGTATTTTTAAATTAAAATTTCAGGCAGGTAGCTCCCTTAAAATGACCTTATTTAAAAAGTAATGAGAACCTAAAAATAGATATCATACAAATATTTTAACACATTTGTTTATAAATTTATTTATTATGATTTTATTTTATAGAAGTTTTAGGTTTAAGAAATAATATTTTTAAAAATAGATTGGACACTAAACTCGGTAATACATTTACAGATAATATGTAATTATAGAGAAAAAAAATAAAACACATGTTTTAGTTGTCATGTTATGCAGAATCTTCATCGGAATATGGATCTTGATGTTTACTCTTTTCATATTCCTCATTTTCTTCTTTATTTAATATTAACAATGGTCGCATATCTTCAGTTACCATAGATACACCACGACTTTTCAAATTAAGACTTGATAAATATGGATCCGAGCTAAGTAGAAGTCGGTGAAATAAATCTTCATTTACTTTTAAGGCACTTACTTTCCTTGTATACCCGTCTCTAAATCTTCGTATGTCTTTATTTTTTGCTTCTTGAGCTTCTTCTGACAACTCTCCTATTGGTAGCAAAGCTTCTTTTATAATGACTGGTCCGTGAATTAAAATTTTGAGCACTGATGTTGGCATATAATACCAACTATATAAAGTAACAAAACGGTCTGCAGTTTTCAGGCAATATTGTTCGAAATTATCAACATTTATTTCGTGTCCGCTATTTATTGTACGCAGGATAACTGAAAAGCGCTTTATGAGTTCTTCGTCAATACCTGTGATTTCGGAAGATAAAGCTGGATTTGAAAAAAAACGTCTGGCTGTGTTTCCGTCATTCGTATTACCAGTACCTTGCTTAGGAATGTCCACTAGTAACCCCATTTTCGTTGTTACTTACCGATACCAGAGGTAGATGCTTCAGGTACTGAAAGACAGCATCGAAGAACCATTTCCGGAAATTCAATTCACAGTATTTTTTTAAAAATTGATCGTTCTTACGATCCACGCTCTGCCAACGTTTAACATAGGGTGCGAAAAAGGAATTTCTAATGAAATCCACTAGCACTTTCGTAGCTTGTTCATTTTCACTTATATTGAAAAATCCAATTAGAAAATTAATAACCCGTAGTTTTTTCATTTCTATTGGCTCTGCTGGCTTTTCTACGTGTTGCTTCAGCCATGTTAATAAAATGCACAAACTAAAGATTTCACAATCAGGAAACACTACTTAGAACACACGTTGTTTCGCCCGTGAATAACGTAACTAAATGAGCATGAGCACTATGCGATAGGTACAGGTACACTCTTGTTTCAGGCGACCGATGGATGTGGGCCCGGCCGATGCGATACGACAGGCCGCGAGCGGTGACTTAACGTAGCCCCCACCCCTTTATCCGCACTTATCCGCAAGAAAACTAGGAACAGACAAGTTGTTACAATCTAAGAGAATCGGATTATGCAAATTTTGTCGTGTATTCTTGTGTATTACTTAACGAATATCTACGTAATACGGAAATTTCAAGAAATCATGTAGCTTTATATAAGTAGTCCTAAAATTAACAAAAACCTCGGTGAATATTGGGTATTACGCAAATATATATGAAGAGATATTCCTATTTAGTTAGAAATGCAGATATTTAAAATCCCCATGGGGTAGTACTACAAATGCTAGCGAGCTATAATTGTTAACCGAAAATAGTAATTATAAAAACACTTGAAATTTGACCACTTTAAATGCTCATCACTCTAGAATGATTACGATCACAAACTTGCTACGTCGTCCAGTGTTGCCTACGTTATAGTAGAGCCACATTACCTTAAAATAAACAAATTTGCAAAATGTAGGAAAAATGGATTTCGATCACGTTTTTTCGATTTTTGACGACGATGGGTGAGTGCTAGTTTTTAATCTTGAAATATTTTATTCATCTTGCAGTATATTTAACTAATTCTTTCATTTTTAAATATATAATTAATATTTGTTCATGATTCGTTTAGTCTTATTCGACTTAAACAAGAATTTAGCATTCTTAAATTACATTTTTATTTAGCTTACATCCTCAATAATCTTAATTATTGTCTTGGCCATTGGGTAAGAATACCGATTTATTGGTGAATAATTGCGTCTCTCATTAGTCAAATTCATGCAATTTGAAAGAGGCTTAGTCCAGAGTTACGGAGAACGTAATTATTTCATCGTTTAGTGGTCACGCACATTATTTTACGTATTTCCATTCAAATAGAACAGTGTTATTTGGGTGAATTCTTGGAGTAGATTCCATATATTCCTGCAATGGAAATAAATTGAATTTTCAGTAGAATTTCCCCGAATTTTTCCTCATAGTATTGCTGGTTTTAATATTTTTTCTTTTCAGGCTCGTTTAATTAAATTTTCAGTTTATTTGTTACATCAAGCATATAATTATTGCACCCGCCCTGTCTCGCCTCAACACTGATGTACCGACATTATTGGCATTTATGAGAGGTTAATCTCACATACGTAAAATTATCTATTTTTTTTTATCTTTTATCTAAATTTCTATCTCGATGCGAGATAGTGATTATCTTATCTTCACCTTTAATTAATTAAGGAGTAATTACGCTCAATTATCGTTTATGTGCCAAGGGCCGAAATAAAAAGTGATAGAAATTACTTATTTGAAGTTATAAGACTCGTTATTGGAGGTTGTACCTTTATTTTTCTATTTATCATCAAATTCAAGTTATCTTTTATTTAGATTTACCGAGAGTCGCTGTTTTGGAACGTTATTTCCTTAATTGCTTTTGAATTTTAAGTTTCATTCATTATTTTCCTTTGAATTTCATATTTTAAAGTATAGAAAAGGATATCTTGAGTAACAGTAGTTATTTATAATTTTTGCTCAACTTAAAATTGTAATTCAAGTTTCTGATTATATCTGCTTTAACCAGTAAATTTTCAAATTGTTGATTGCTTCCTCATGTGTAACACTGTCACTGATGTTCACATGATATTTCCCTGAATATTATTTAATTAGCAGTCTAAGATTGCTTATTTCTCCTTACATGTAATAAATCTACCTGTTGACTGGCCGAAGACACGTCGCTGTAACAGACTTGTAGAGGGGGGCGACACTTGGTTAACCTATTCGTCCTCGATTAACCCACTGCCATTAACTTGGGAACAGGCAGAAGCGGTTCCAGTAGAGGTCCCAATACGATCGCATGATTACAGAATAATTGAACGAAGTTAAGTATCAGTCAGTCAGAAGATAAACATATTGTAAAGATCAACTGTATTCAATTTTCTATCTGTCATAATTAAATATTTTAATCTTTTACATTCATTTTAACTCTCATTACTAAGTCGATTTATTCACAAACTTTATTTCAAATGATTTCATCAATTATATTTGTAATTTAATTGTATAATTAATATGTTTTTGTTTTGAAATTTATTTCTTTAATCAAATCAAATCAAATCAAATCATTTATTCACCACCATGTTACAAAGAATAACACAGGTTTCGTCACAATAAGGCTGTAGTAATATTACATTTCAAAGATATAAAACAAAACGCAACAAGAATTAAACTGACAAAAATAGAACAGTGGTTCAGTGACCATCAAATATACGGATACACAAACATTTAAGTTTATAGAAATATCCACACATATATAAAACTATAACGCGCACCGTTAAAGGACATATAGGTGCCTATAAAATAAAATAAAATAAAAAAAAACAAAAGAACGCATCTAAAATTGTCACAAACTCCTGTAAGTACATATTATATATGTAATACAATGGCACAATCTGGATGCCGGCGCGACATTTAATTATTCTACATGTTGCAGATAAGCTTCCACAATACTATAAAAAGTCTTGGACAAAAGAAGCTTTTTAATTTTTTTCTTAAGGGATTGAGGCGGGTTTATGTTTCTTATGGTCTCAGGCAACATATTGTAGAGTTTGCTGCCACAATATACCGGAGTTTTCTTATAAGCCTCACGATTATGTCTATCTAGATAGATATCATTTCTACTCCGCGTACAGTACCCATGACTAAAACCATTTGTCCGAAAGGAGTGTTTATTTTTATGAATATACAACAATAGCTTAAAAATGTAGATAGACACAACCGTTAACAGATTATGTTTTTTAAATGTATCCCTACAAGTGGTTGTATAGGGTAAGTCGAATAAAAGACGAATTATTCGTTTTTGAATTATAAGTACTCTCTGGACTTCAACTGCCTGGCCCCATGTTATTATGTTATAAGCAATTGCTGAGTAACAAAATGCGTAATAAACATTGAGCAGAATATTCTTGTTTCTTAATGAATTTTTTAAAGAACCAATTACATAGTAACTTTGGTTCAATCTGGAGCAAACTTTATTTATATGTTCGTTCCACGAGAGGTTGCAATCGACATGAAGCCCAAGAAAATTTATTGAGTTTTGAGGGCGCAATATATATTCCCCAAACTGAAATACAAAGTCGCACGGATTGACTCTCATAGAAGTCACTTCCAAGCATACAGTTTTAGAGTGATTGATGATTAGTTTGTTACTTCTGCACCACGTGGAGAATTGATCAAGCACCGTTGATGCAGCTTCACAAATGTCTTCCTTGCAGGAACCATGAACGACAATCGAGGTATCGTCAGCATACATAAATACTTGACCCCTTGTGATATATTCTGGAAGATCATTGATGAACATCAGGAAAAGTAGAGGGGCCAACGAACTTCCCTGAGGAGTACCGAGATTTAGATCAAAACCATCAGACAGAGTATTATTAATATTTACAAAGATTCTTCTATTCGTTAAAAATAAACATATCCAGCTGTTTAAATAACCCCTAATTCCCAATTTTAAAAGCTTTTCACCCACAAAGCCTTTGTCTACAACATCAAACGCTCGCGTTAAATCAAAGGAGAAAATAACAACCTTTTCCTCACGATCCACCTTAGAAGCCACATGTTGAATCAGGTTCGCAGCAGCTGATTCAGTAGATAGCCCAACTCTAAAGCCATGCTGACATCCACTCAAGACACTGTACTTACTCAAGAATACTGTCAATCTATCGCATACTGCCTTCTCAAATATTTTGGAGAATATGCTGAGAATCGAAATAGGCCTGTAATTTTCAACACTCTCTGCATCGCCCTTCTTAAAAATCGGCACAACTTTGGCTTCCTTTAAGCACTCCGGAAATTTGCCATTTCTGATTGACACATTTAACAGCTCAGCCAGTAATGGTGAAATTTCAGTACACATAGCCTTAATCAGTTTAATGGGAACTTCATCGAGTCCAGAAGATTTTTTATTCGGGAGTTCATAAATAATCCGCACTATATCATCTTGGGTTATGTCGTCTATGAAACAAGAGTTAGAGATTGTTCTCCCAGAAACAGTACACGTATCAGATAAATTATCTTCAAAGTATGATCTTACCTTTTCATTCACGGCTGAGGACAAATATTGACCAAAAGCGTTGGCTATATCTTTGGGGTTGCTTAATTTTTTATTCTCATGGTTAATAGAAGTTATATGTTGTTTTGTACATGTCTTGTTTTGAAGTTCATTTACAATATTCCACGTAGTTCTAATTTTGTTATTTGATAACAAGATTTTTTCATTATAATATAGGCTCTTCTCTTCTCTAATCTTAAGTTAGAAGTTTTTTTTTGTCATTTTAAACCTATTATTTAATTCATCGTCATGGATACGGTGCCTTAACCACCTCAAATTATCCAACTCTTTGTGCAATGTTTGTAAATCTTCAGAGAACTGTAGTTTATTTTTCTTCGCATTGTTATGTTTTAGTCTTTTGGGAAATGAAGAAGCATTAAAACACCATAAAAAGCAATCATAAAATCGAAGAAACTCCGAATCGGGATCGCAAGAATGCACCCTATAGTTAAGATCCGAGAAGAGCTTTTTACATTCATTAATTGCCATCTTGTTTATGGGTCTAAATGTCTGAGTTGATTCTGAATTATTGTCAATATTTGTCGGGTCAGAAATAGAATTCGATACTATTATTAATTGACCATGATGGTCGGAAATACATGGATCAAAATTTTCAACATTTAAAAAATTTGGCTGGTTTGTAACGACATAATCTAATATTGTTGAGGAATTTTTTTCAATTCTTGTAGGCGTATCCACCATTGATTTTAAATTAAAAGATTCAAAAAGGTCTGATAAAATTTTATAATTTGTACCGGCAGCCAGTTTGTCCACATTTAAGTCACCACACAAAATAAGAAAATTAAAATTTGCTGTGGCCCTTCTTAAGATTTCCGCTAAAATGTCTATGCAAACATTAAAGCTACCAGAGGGCGGTCTATATACATTAACAATACAGAGATCTTCAATGCTAACAGCTGAGCACTCCAATGTCATTTCAACAGAAAAATTAGTTAGGTAAGTAACCGGGAATGCATTTACAGAAATCTCATTGTCAATGTAAATTGCAGATCCGCCATGTTTATGCGCACTACGTGCAAAATGACTTTTTAGGGAAAAGTTTCGTATATTAGTGTTAAGTATTTTTTCATCACTAAGCCAGTGCTCGTTAAGGCACAAGACGTTAATGCTATACTTATTACATAAAAAATCAATCAAATTTATTTTATTAGACAAACATTGAACATTGATATGAAATACACTAAGACACTGTGTATTAGTCAAATTAACTACGTGATTATTTACCGATAAATGGGAGTCTATATTAAAGTTTTTATTAGAGCCTAAGTTTGTTCTGTGAAACTTAGTTGTGAAAGTCTTGGGTATAAAAAATTAGGTTCTTTGAAAGTGATACAGTCATTGGTTTTATGAACGTCATTGTCAAATTGCAGAGACAAATCCTGGCTTCGATTAAAGTTATTTAGACTAGATTCTCCTACCTTGGTTCTCTCCCTATTTATTACATCTGTATCACTATTTGTTACGTTTGTATCACTAATCTCATTTTCCCGAATCACACAGTAATCAGCGTCTGAAGTAGTTTCCACTATAGAGTTCACAAAAATTAAATTTTTAGTGCAGCGATACTGCATCAAGCTAATAATTTCATCACATATACGGTTTTTAGGGAGGATATTACCGTTACTGTCACTAAGATTTAAGAAGTTTAATTTATTTGGAATTAAATTATTTATTCTTAAAACAAATTGGGTTAATCTAACGTTAACTTTTTGAATGTATTTACTCATTTTATTATGTTTTAAATACGGCACAGATGCAATAATAATGTTGGTATGGCAGCATTTTTTTACTGTGTCACTAATATGCCTAAACAATGGATATTTATTCGAATACTTAAAGTCATTTGTTCCAGCCATAATTATTAGGTAATCGTTGTTTGAAAGACTTCTTGTTAAGACCTCAGCACTTTGAACTACCTGGTGTAAAGAGGCATGAGGCTTGGTAAAACCTTCCACTATCAAACTTTCACTCTTTGGTCTTGATCCCAAAATACTACCCAAGTTTTTTGCCCATTGATCACCCAAAATTAATATTTTTTTAACTGATCCTTCACCGGAATTTGGAAATATTTTTGGAGATATTTTTTGTTGGTTGCAGCTAATGGATTGTAAATGAGAGTTAGATGCTGCTTCACGAATTGGCATATGCGACACTGATTCAGACACAGTTTGCGTGCAGCTATATACCTTTTGGCAAGAAACCGGGAATGTTTTTCCACGCAATTATCTGTTGTCGTTTCGAGAGATCGAAAATCCTCAGTCATCAATGATACACTCCTGATAGTCACTGCCTTACTTTGTGTAGCTGCATCCGCAGTCTCTTTCTTTTCCACGTGGATTAACTTGTTAAGCTCTTTCAATTTCTTGTCCAACTCTTTAATAACATCATCTTTCTCGTTTATGAGTCTATTCAGTTCCTCTTCGTTTTTTGTGGCTTCCTCTATCATTAATCTATTTACGCCTATAAGCTTCTATAGAAGTCTGTGAGTCATTATGAATTATAAGGGCAAACTTCTGATATTCTTATCTTTATACTTATTTATATTTAAGTGTTCATATTCAGTTCGCATTGTCTCTAGGAACTCTGGCGCCCACAGTACACAAAAAGGAAAATAAAAACGAGTCTCATGCATACAATTTGGCGACTGAGCTACCTTTCTTTACAAATTGACTCCCAACTGTTCAGTTTCATTACACTTTATGATTATTATTGTTATTATATTTTTCTTTCTCCCTGTTTTCTCTCTGTCTCT
>MU187214.1:0-44059 GCA_016904865.1 Pissodes strobi | reverse complement strand
GTCCTCATATCGCCGCGTAAGATGTTTACACATCAAAAATACATTTTTTCTAGAGATATAATTTTTTAGTATTATCAAATAAATCAAAAAACAAATATTACTTACATTGTGCACAGCTTTCCAG
Organism: Pissodes strobi; assembly: GCA_016904865.1. Lineage (NCBI taxonomy): Eukaryota > Metazoa > Arthropoda > Insecta > Coleoptera > Curculionidae > Pissodes > Pissodes strobi. The sequence continues at coordinate 43,935 of MU187214.1, read as the reverse complement.
GGTAAAAGTGGCGTACCAGCATCTCATCAACGTGTGAAATAATGCACTAATATTAAAATTAAAGCTTGCTCTTTCTCACTGAACCGGTGGGGCATCTCAAAACGATTTTTATTAGCAATTATTAGCGTAAAACACAAACCAACTACCAACAAATCAATAAATGAATTATGAATTAAATCTGTTGTTTTCGTTATGATATTTTGACATTGACGCAAATCGATGTCAAAGATTCCAATTTGACGGACCAATTTAGTACATACGTTCATTGCATAAAGGAAGATGGCATGATATGACGTAACAGCGCAATAGACTTGAACGGACTTTAAATAAGAAAGCCTCAGATTGGCGTACCTAATTTTAGTTATAAACGTATAAGTATAAGCTCAAGTGCAGTCATTATACTGTACACTGTATCCTTATTTACCACTATCATCTAACTTATATTAAAGGTAATTTTTGATTCAAAATTTCGTTTTAATTTCTTAATACTTCCCTCATTATTTTTTTTTATTTTATTAGAGTATCGAACCAACTCAATCTGCTCTACACTCGCAGTACTTTTTCTGCTTAGTAGTTAAAAGCTGGTGGCGCTCAAAAGAACACCATTCCTGTGGTCGGGTTTGTGACCCAACACGTAACTCAGCGATATCCATTGTTTGAACATCTCCTTGTACTGCTTCACCTTTGCTTTCTGCTTCTTCGGAAACACGTACTTGATCTCCTTCTGGTCTTGTTCTTTGGTCTTCATCCTCCATTTTGTTTGCTTCTTTGCCATACTTTTGTAGCTCAACTTTAGCTTCTATCGGTTTCATTGATAGATTGTCAACGGACCCTTCTCCATCATCCGCCCCAGAATCATTATCTGTGAGGGCTCCAATATCTGGGGGCTCAATATAAATATCTCTAACGTTGACGTCATCTTCATAGACCATGTTCAAAGCCTCTCTCAAACCACCTCTGGAAAAAAACTAGGATGCCAATAGATACTGGTGCTGCCATATGGCAACACCAAGGTTGAAAACAAAATATTGCAAAAGGGGATTTATTTCGCGAGTTGCTGGTTACCACATTGAAACAAGTTATCTTTCTAGTATAGCATCAATATTATTTGTACCAGCAAGGTGTAGTATTTATTCACATGCGATTTTTACAATTTGGTACTTACACAAATAATTGTATATCCATTTTGACCAATGAAAGAAGGTGTGATGAGAAAAATATTTTACAAACACGAAAGGAATAAGTTTATGTCACACACAGATCTTAGAACCACTTGTTGTCTGTTGGCCCAACACATGTAGAGAATCATAACAAATTGACGCATGCCCAATAAGGCTACTTGGGCACAACACTGCCAGTGTTGCCATATGGCAATACCAGTTGTTCATGAGTTAAGTTTAACTGTTCTTTAATTTTACAATAACCCTGTATTACCATCTATATATTTTTTAAATGCTTTATTTGACTGACAATCTGATATTCAACTGGCAAGAGTCATATGTAAACAAACTGTTAAAAATATAAAAAGTAGAATAATAAAATAATAATAAAACAAGTGCTTTATGTATTTTTTAAGCTATTCTTGGTCCAACTGACAAATAAGCAAAAAATATGGCTATTTTACTAACTGCATTAATCTTATCTTTAATAGCGGTATATTTTTATTCATATTATGTAGCGTCAAGTAATTCAAAATGCTTTCATTTGAAAATAAAACCGGCTATTTACGTGCTATATGTCGACTTAATTCATATACATAGTACTTAGGCATGCAAATAGGAGAATCGCAGCATGTTTGGAGCAATTGCCCGGTGATGCTTGAAGGATTTGCAAGAATGCAAACTAGGTCTTATTAGAATAACAATGCTTTCGAGATTTACTCAAGTCGTAAAACATTCTCTTTTTATTTCTATTTTATTATCTCCATTTCACCATAATACGGATCCTATGCAGGGCACATGCTACATGCAGAGTCGGTACTTATACGTGATCGCATATCGCTTGTATGGTATTATACTTTGCAAAAAATTACCAAAACGTGAAATATTTATCAAATGTTATTTTAAAGTGTAGATAGGTATACGTGATGCTGCCAGGTAGGATTAAAGAGCATTATATGGAATTAAAATAATAACTTAACATACATAACACCCGATATGTATTATGTGTAATTTTTCCATATTTGCTTTGCTGGTAACTAAATTTTTTTAAAGTGTCAAAACCTAAAAAAAAAACGGGATGTGCTTAAACCACACGACAGAAGTGAAAATCTCAACAATGCAAAATTAGTATTATGAAATACAAGTACTTTCGTGTTCTACCATGAGCGTTAAAAACTTTAAAAGAAGTAGAATAAATATTTCTGGTATTTCAGCTCATATATTTTTGGATACCTACTATAAACGTTTACCAAGTCATTTTCACACAAGAAGGTTTATACATATTTTAACAGACCAAGTTGCTTTGGTTGTTTCCAAAATTCGCTGCCATGTTCTCATTTTCATATGGGAAAAGCATATCCAAGAATTAATGCATCTAATTATATTAAATATTAAATGATATTTAAAAGTCCCCAGAAGCACCTCAAGATAAATTAAATAATCAGTGCGTAGCATTTATATATGATCAACAATGGATACCTGGGATAGTTGAAAAAGTGGAAGTAGCAGGAATCATATGGGTGAATTTTATTTTTTAATCGCTTAAATAGTTTATTACACGCTCTAATATTATTTCTAATATGTTTGCTTCTTTAAAATAAACTACTAAGTCACCAGCATTGTACAGTTTGTTTATTTATCTTGGTCTTTTGGAGTCCACTAGTAAGTCAAAAGTCATAATAATAGTATATTATATACCTTGGAACTAAAGTGGTATTTTTTACCCCATACAATTTGCTGAGGCATAAGAAATAGGTAATTTTTCAGTTTAACAACAATTGAAATTTTCTAAAAACATTTTTTTTCTTCTTTATTTAGACACTTTTAAAAGACGTTTTTGATCATTAAAATGTTGCGTAATTGTTTGGATATCCCCAAAGACATTTATATTAGAAGAGGCGGAAAAAATGTTTGTTTGTTTTCACCCAACATGAAGTCACATTCTAAGGTCGATAGATATAGCATTGCCAAATTTAAAGTTTACCAGTTACTGCAGGAAATTACCCAGAAAATAGCAAATAAACTAGTAAAAAAAAACGAGACACCAGATCTATTGATTTATTTTTTCGATTCTGTCACCATAGTCACATACTTTTTCATAACGACTTATAACACTAAATAGCTATTTTCTCTATTTTTGGTCCATCAAAAACTGGTTCTGAAATTCCTACATGCCAATTCGACAATGCCGCTTCCCTTGGTTCCCCCTTGTTTTACGCACAAAATATTTATACTATGCGCGTAGTAAAGTAAGTGCACCAATAGAATGAGAGACCAAGACAGGAAATGAAACACAGTAGTACAGTGGCGTATTATCAGGCATTTAATAATTATCTTTGTATATTATATCTAAGACAGGTACTTCCGGTGTTTAAAATAAATAAAATATATATTTGAAGTGAAACTTCTTAACGCGCGCCGGCCGGGAGTAAAATTTGAAGGTCGCGACACACTACGAGCGATACACGACGAGCGACACGACCTGGCGGAACGAAAAATATGAAAATATTGTTATTGTGATATCTTTGCTAGTTTACAAGCAATAATATGGGATTTGCTCTATTACCTTGTCAAGACATAAGCGAAACTTTTATGAAGAATATTTTTTTTTTCATTTAGACCTTCCCTTTTTGTTAACTGAGTGGTAGGTATATTTAAAAAAAAAATACTTTTTAATCAAATCCGATACGACTAGGGCGGTTAAGTTTAAGAAATTTCACTTCAGATATGCGCACATAGTGCACACGCTTTTTTTTAAGTAGGTGTGATTGTTTATTAAGTTTATACAATAGCCTAATAAAACTTACACAATTTACTAGTTTAGCAAATCTAAGTGAACGAAATACAGGCAATTTGATTTTTCTGCGCTAAATAAACTCGTGTTCTAAAATTACTACAAAATTCTCTAGATTTAATAGTTAGCTAGATAAACTAGTTTATTTAGCAGGCTTTTGTCAGTGTAGTAGCACGGTAGAATTAATGAACGGTAGCGTCAAATGCATAAAAATCTCGATTTTGCCGCCTGAGCTACAAACAGTTCTATCCAGTTTTCTCAAAGACTCGCAGAAACTTTGGGGAGTTTTAGCACAAACGTATTATACGAGTGCGAGGGAGACATTATTTAGGGACTGTTGTTGCGTTTTCTATAACGATGGTTGGATTTTGTGCAGTGAATAACTGTTTGAGGAAAAGTGATGGTGAAAAATTGTTTTTTAGGTTCGCAAAAGATCCTTTCAGGTATAAGTAAACATTAGCTAGAATTAAAATACCTACCTACTTGGTTTTTTAAAAAGGGATTAGATAAAATTAGGCATGAAAATATTATTCATAAAATTGTACACTCCATACATTCATTAATCAATAATGTTCCCTTTTCAAACCATTTAGTTTTGTGTGAATCATAAAATGTAAGATTAAACTTGTAGTTCCCATTCATAGCTAGGGGTGGAACCAATAAAAACGAAAATAGTTTATCTAAATAAACCAAAAGAATGCAATTACAAAGGGAAACTCACCATCATCATTTTTCCAAATTCCAATTACGGGTGTTAAGGGAGTAGTGAGTAAAGATTGTAGCTCAGGTTATAAAACTATTGTGTCGTGACCGTCAAAACCAATAGGATTGATTCTGGCCTATAAAGAACCGTTTTTTTAATAGTGAAAAAATAGTATATTAAGATACTTGTTTTAAAATATCATATTTTTTCGCACGAGCACGAAATTAGGAAACGACCCGCTTGCGTGGAGTTTTCTAACATGCGAGTGTGCCCAATTTGTACAATTAGTTAAATTAATCTCCGACGGAAATTGTTGGTAGGATACTGAGCTTCCGATCGAAGTATTCATAGTCAAAACATCTTCATTAGGCTGTGTACAGGTAACTTCCTTTTCTCCTAGTATCTTCAGGGCTGTTTTTCGTTTATTCTCCACGGAGTTTTCCACATATCCCTCGGCTACAGTGGCTGACTTCCAAGCCCCATGACGTTTGAGAATCAAAATATCTGCTCCTGAGTCTGCTAAGAGCGAAGCAGATGATCGCCGAAAGCAATGTCCTGTATAGCTAGACGGGTCAGGCAATCCAAGGAAAGTAGCTATGTTATTCGGCATAGCTCCAAAAGTATTTATGCCTATGGGCAGTTTTATGGGCAGGCCTCTTCTATATTAGAAAAATAATCGATTTTTGCTAATGCCTACAGGACGCAGACGCTCATATTTTCGAACAATCTCCACTAAATTAATTTCTTCAATTGAACCACCACTAATAACAAATTCTCGACAGATTTTCGTTTTTGTATCAGGTATTTTAATTAAGTAAATATCACCTTTGTCTGTGACGTCTTCAATAGTCATCCGACACAGCTCGTCTCTCCTACACCCTCCTGCGATGCCAATGATTAGTGTGATTTTCATGAGCAAAAAATCGTCATCGTTGGCCCTTGTTAAAAAAATGTTGACATTTTCTTTGGAAAAAACTTTAGATTTCTTCGCCTTATAACCTTCCGATTTTCTTTTCAAAAAAGATATTAAATTATTGCACCTGCTTATATCAATGTTTTTCTCTTTCGATAGCATTGTCCTTAACATGAAATAATGACTTCAAAGGGATGAAGACTTTTGTTGTGTGGACTTCTTCTGGAAATACGCTAGTAAGACAGTCTCGGTGAGATTCTTTATTTTATTTCCACTACACCACTTTTCGAAACGTTTATATATGCATTTTCATATTGGATCCTTGACCGGGCCGGTAGAAGCGAATTCATGGCTATTCTCGCATATTCTTCTACGTCTGATGAAGCTAAATCACTATTTTCTATGTCTGAAGAGTCCATTCTCTCTATTAGGTTCTTGGAAATAACTTTTTGAGGCAGAATTTTTCGAATTACATACGGTTTATCAACTTTACTGACATAAAAAAAAACAATTTGAAATAAATAGTATAGGATCACCATGATTATCTAATTGTTATGATAATCAAAACGACAAATTCAGGTAAATATACAGAAGTGCTCGTAGAAAAAATATTTTTTATTACGCATGCATCATAATCAACGATTATCGCACGCTGCAGCGTGCATAAAATGATCTTTATAATGCGCCTACTTTTTTAAAGGTTGCTATAGGAACCGACGTCTGCGCGCACGTGCGTCGCCCGTGGCGGCGCATTGGCCTTCGGAACCGCTTCAGTGAGCGGCCAAGGCGTACTGTGTGTTACGTGCGGCTCGGGGTGATCCAGTAGAGGGCCGCGTAGACTCGGCTCGGCCGAGTGACGCTCTAGCTCCCCTATGTGGAGCCCCGCCTCGATCTGAACTTCCCCATTATATTTATTCATTGTGAATTTGGAAACAGATTCCCTGTGATACCCAAAGGCCGCTTCCGGGTCTAATAAAAATTCCTCAGGGTCCCCAATATACTCGCTAGAAGTCAGCGGGGGACTCTGGGTTAACGCTGTCTGTTCCTTTGACCTATCTCTATTCAGTTTCAGCACCAAGAGCTCATCCACACTCGGGGGCTTTTGGTCCGAGGTTGCCGTCTACTGAGGGGTTCGGAAAGTCATTTTTTTTATATTACAATTACTTATGTCTATGTTTTTTCACGGGATGCCAAGTCGTTATCGAGTCGACTATTCGCTATTTATAAGACTTCTCAGACAACGTCCAACCCGTCAACTGATCTCACTGTCAGTCCGGGGGGAACGAAGGTGGGCCCACCAAAGCTTTCCCCGCTATCCAAGGGAAATTGTAGATAGCAGCCACCACAGAACGTCTGTCAGCAGGAGGCTGAATTAAATACAACACAAGGTTAGTGGGCCATAAATTTGTCTTGGGCAAGAAATTTAGAACACCCTATAGACGTACAGGAGTTCCACTTGATTCTAAGAGTCACCCTGTATATGGGGACTACAAAATTAACTCAAAAGTTTAAATTAAAGTAAGAACAGAACTTCGGCTTACTTTCTCCCTTAGGAGGCCGAAACGTTATTAATCAAATGCTTTGAAGAATAACGGTAGTGGGGAAAGATTCCCAGGGGGGTCTACTGGCAGGGGATGCTTTTAAATTTATTTTATTTTTGACTAACTTTTGAGTTATTCGTCTTTTTATATGTCAATGTACAAAATTTCAATTTTGACTTGAATCCTTATAGCAAGCCTTTACAAAGTGCCAGAAAGGCTTAGCAGGGGGGAGGATTGTCAAAAGGTAGTCGTCAGTAGTTGTCACACAAAATATCTATGACCCTAATCTAATCCTATCTCCTTATCTTGGCTAAGCCTTATACAAAAATCAGTAATTCGAATGATTACCAATTTGAACAATTGGGACATCCTGTATAGTTGAAATAAAATCCTGATAAATCCCTATGTCAAGTGATAGCTTAAAATGTGCCCCAATTCACTGGATAAGCCTTATACATGTACTAGGAGAGTTAATGTCTTTAGTTTTTTGGGACTTCTCGCTCCGCACGCGAGATTTTCAAAACGCGTTGGAAGGCTTAAGTTTTCTACGAAGCCGGATCGGTACGAATTTTAACAAGGATCTCACAAAAATCATCTTTTGAGGGCGTCGGACGCTATTTGCGAGTTTTTTGACATCGATTACCTTAAGAGGGGTCGTACGGAAGTTGCTCGAGGAGGGCTTTTAAAAAATCGTGGTTTCTTGGGGATTTTTGGGGGGTGTTTGCTATGTATTATATGCCAATCCCTGGCAACTTATCAGATGCTGCTCGACAGTTTTCTGACAGAGGTTTTGTGTAACTCAGGGCGTCAGGGGGGACTTCTTGGGGATTTAATGTGTGATTTGTATATTTAGACCAAACTACTCCCCGGACACGACTCTCAGTTCAGAGACCGTGCTGGTTTTGTATGGTATACGAACTAGTGATAAATAGCCTTTGATTCTTCTTTTGAGATAGCTCCAGTCGCAACAGTATAACTTCGCTATCTCTCGAACGAACTTGGCTAACTTATCACTCTTTGAACGCGCCCGAATTTTTTTTAGGTAAAGCCTTATTTTCTTTTTTCGGCTCCTATGCCTTTTCGCTCTTCACTCGTAGGCCGAGTAGGTAAAGTATGGGGGAGTCAGGGGGCTCTCCAGTTCTCGAAACTGAACTGGCCGTCCCGTCGACGCGCTTTACTCTCGCCCAATGTTTAACTAAGACTAGTATTGAGGACCAGAGAGGCACATACGTGAATGGGGGGAACCCAAAGCAGTAGGCTGACTCAAGGTGCTCGCTACTAACCTTTTTCGCGGGTGTTGCTGTAGGGTGCGCACTACAGTTGAAGGTCTCGGTGAATTGTTGGTACTCGGCCGCTTGACAAGGCCTCTTCAAGTACTTAACTTCTGTCTTCAAACATTTTTTTCTCCGAAATTTCTTCTAAGTCCTGAAGTTCGAAAAACTCGGAAAAACTCAATAAATTCGGTAGAAGGCTGATTCGGTACCAGTTGAGATTGCTGGTCCTACAATGCCTTTTTCTTTGCTTCAGGGCCCTTTTCACTCGTCCGTGAGCTCTCTACAGCCCTATCTTTTTCGAGATGTCGAAAAATCGGCTGTCTCTAGTGGCCAAAAATGCCGAAAAATATCATAAATTCCTTAGAGATATGGGGTTAGGGGCTAAATAGATAAGTTGCTCGTCCCTTTAGGATTCTTGAAGATCCACGTTGACGCTGGCCTAAGGTGGTCTCTCACTTCTTTCCTTCTCGGGAGCTGAACGGCAACTAAACTTAAAACTTAATGTTAATTCTAGCGACGCGCTTGCCGCTTACGGGTGGAAATTTCCACCCGATCGAGTCGGTTGGAATGTCGACGACGGTTGGCCAAACGGCTGATTCTAGAATTATGGAACGTTAATTGCCACATTCCACATTGTGCATTCGTACGCGGCATGCAATTTTATCCAGTGGCGTACTTAATTAAATGCGATTAAGTAAACGGCGTTTTTACAACAGAACATTTAATCATGTCAAATGTGACAGATTAAAATATTCATCAATATTTTCTTAAGTTTAATATTTAAAAAAAAATTGAGATTATGATGCATTCGTAATAAAAAATAGCGTATGATATACGTGTATAAGAGCCTTTAAAGCCATTGCGACTTACAAAACACTCCGCTGCGCATCGTGTTTTAAAATATGTCGCGCGTGCTTTAAAGGCCCTCTTATACACCTATATCATAATATACTATTAAGACATACGTGTGAAAAGTACGTTTAAGGCACTCGTATGAATTGCGAAACTTGCTTCGCTCGTTCCGCAAATTTTCACACTCATGTCTTAAACGAGTACTTTTCACACTTATATCATAAATGCATAAATTACATATTACATACGTTTTTCATGGTTTGCGCAGCATATAATGGTATAGATTGTATTCTGGACGTTGCTTAGAATCATTGAATTTTTGTTTTGAGTCTGTAATGGAATGGTTGTTAAACTGAAAAATTGCCCAAAAACACTTTAGTCCTGTGGTGTATACGCTATTTTATGCACTTTCGAAAAATAATTACAGAAAAGAAAGAAAAACACCATTGGCACCTGCTTTATGTATAAAATATCATAAACGTTGTTGTCTGGTTTTTATATTGTTGACACACCAAAATCCACCCAAAATCTTGGTGTATTTTAATACGTTGGCTGCTATGACCAGTTAAAAATATCCCTTGACGTTATTTGTTAAAAATATGTCACATTGCTGAAAATTTTAAAAATGAACACTGAAAAAGCCGCCGAAGAGGCTATAAGTCAGCTGCTGGCCCCAAAATCTCGGCATCTATATGAGAAACAATATACAGACTTTACAAAATCGTGTGAAAAACGAAGCGTGAATAGTTTCACAGAAGAAAAGGTGTTATCGGAATATTTTTTTGAAAATTCCAAGAAACTCAAGGCCTCGTCGTTGTGGAGCCAGTATTCCATGATAAAAGCCACGATGATTCTAGAGACCAATGTCGAAATTAGCAAGAGTAAATTTGCCGCATTTTAAACCAGAAAAATGATGGGTATAAACAGAAGAAGTCAATGATTCTGGACTTACATAACATCAAAGAATTTCTAGAAAAGGCTTCAAATGAAGAATTTAATGAATAAGGTTAGGTACCTTATTACCATCAATTCTGTATTACAAATTTTAGTAATAAACAATAATTTTGTTACAGGTGGCGCTAAATATGGATGTAGCTGGAGCCTGTCGGAGAAAAGAGCTGTGCCGGTTAGATTGCAGTGATGTCTTGGATCATGGACATTTTTTTTCTGGCAAATATACGGGACACAAGAAACCACAAGGACCGCTCCTTTGTGGTTAAAAGATCTACAGAAAACTCTACAGATGTAGTAGAATTAGTGAAAAAATATATTGCTCTAAGACCTACACCTACACAGCATACGAGAATTTTTGTCGGGTACAGAAACGGACGATGCACATCACAACCTCTCGGTAAAAACACATTTGGACAGCTGCCAACAAAAATTGCCGAAACTACCAAATGCAAAGCTGTATAGACCGGTCACTGCTTTAGAAGAACGTCGGCGTCTTTACTTGCAGATTTGGGAGCAAACCTGGATCAACTTAAACGACATAGTGGTTGAAAAAGTTGCGCCGTTGCAGAGGGCTATTTCAAAAATTCCTTAAACCAGAAGAAAAACGAGGCTGGTCAAATTTTTGTCGCCACTTCCTCAGAAGTTTCCGTTGCGTTCCGGCGACTTTTCCACAGAAATATTGCATACCCCAATTTTTAACCCCCTCTTATAAATTAAATAACTGTAGTGGCGTTAGCATAAACCTTAATTATTATTAATAATGATATTAAAAATTAGGTTTTACTTAGTAAAAATAACTGCAAGCTTGTGACACGTTTTAGACAAATAAATTTGTAAGCTTGTTAGTTTTCTATCTAAGTGCTTTATTTCAAAGATTATTCTGTAATATAGGCACTGTACTAAATTAATAAATTATCATTTTGCTTCATAATTCAATAATTTTACTTTTAATCTCTAGGGATTAAAAGTGCCACTTTAGTTTCCGAAATCAGGGATTAAAACCGCTACTTTAGACCCCAAAGTGCATAAAATATAAAATCATAGAAATTATGTGGAGCGTGGATAATAAAAAATATTGGAGAGATTTAGTATGAACGCAAAAAATATATTATATTTTGTCACAATATTAAAATATTTCATATATTTTATGTTCTAGTTCATGTATTTATTATATTAATTATCTAAAGCTAAGAAGCTATGTCACCCAGAACAGACTTATTAGCTAGAAGGCATTCCAGAGAACAGAAGACGGTGAAAATGATTTTAGAGGGAACATATTTAAAAAACATATTTAAGTTCTGCTTATTTTTGCAGCTTCTAAGTAAAACTAATCGAACAAACATTATAATGGTAAATTAAAGGTAAAGCCAGTTTATAGTACTTTTTCGTGCATACATACCCTGATATTTGACACTTAAAAAAAATAAATTGGTTTTCAAAAGCATTTTTCAATAAAGATATAAGAACATTATTTCCTTTTGGTGTGATTTGGCCCTCCATAAACTTTAATCCCTTCTTAATATTCTTACCCAGTCAATCACAAACTTTCCGTAGAAGTACAAAAAACTAATAGCCAAAAAAGCAAGTGTTTCTTTTGACATTAAGTAGCAGTTCAATGTAAAGTATGTTTAAGGATAAATCATGTGAACCCACTAAACGAAAAAAAATTCTCTATTTAGTAGACGAGCATGTTTTAAGTATGCCGTTCACTGTCACTACTATAAGCTGTTTTTGAAACGAACATTTCTTTAATAAACAGAGTATTAAGATCAATAACAAATAACTAAGCTTCATAAAATCACCATTAAATACCACTATGTAAGAATTTACATTATCGAAATGCATATATCGACATTACTAATGAAACTACTATATACTTTACAATAAGCACCAAGTTAATAAGTATGTAAATTTAAAATAATAGGGTCTTAAACTATCTAAGAGATATGCCTTAAAGAATTCAACGAAATCAAAGGCACCTTTCATCACTTATTGGATTAATTCAAAACACGTCTTTCCCATGAAGTCCGAAATTAATTGAAAAACTTAAGAGCGCCTCAATGTGTTGAGTTTCATTACCCCCCAACGGTATTCATATTTGAAAATGGAGACAGCATATATATAACTCCTGTTTGAGAATGTGTACGTTAGTGGATAATCTTTATCTTTACCCAATTTTTATTTTAATAATGAACTTCAACTCTAAAATCGCTTTCGCAATACTGAGATGACGAACTTACCAGAAAGTGGAGTCTAATCCAATGTTCCATTTTAGCACGAACAAAAAGCACAAATTTAATCTTATTCGCGCGTGATGTGCGATAAAATGTTTATGAAAATGTTAACATCTTTATTTTATAATTTGTCAACTCCTACCAAAATATATTCCAAACGGGCAACGACATAACGGAGATACGCGGATTTGGTACTAAAATAATTTAAAGAAATTCGGTCTTCATTAAGATAATCGTATTTGTACTGACTTAGAATATATATTATATTGTATTGATATTTGATAGAATTTTCATCTCAGACTAACTCCTACAAATATTCAAATTTGTTTATGGTATTGCTTAAGGTGCGGAAAATTTATGGGACTTCATCTTAATATAAACTCATAAAAAACTGAATGTATATTAGGATTTGTCATTAAAGGAATTACGATTTTTGAAAAACCGATTTTCTACTTACGTCGGAGAAAGTTGATTTTTAGCTCATTCTGGATCCTAGAGACAAGATTCGATAAAACTCCAAATGTATGAGATTTGTTATGAAACATGGTATTTTCGTTAAGCCTTCTAAAAGAGAAATGGTTTGTCCATGAAACAAAAACCAGCATATATGAGACTAAAGAATTAGGCATTTTTTTTAGTTTTCACCTTTTTTGAGGAATCCCGAAGAACTTGCCAAACATGAAGGAAAAAAAACATTACTTACTATATACAATAAAATACCAATCCTTGAATTGCGTCAGGTCGTAACGAAGTAATCCTCTACCTATATCACAAAAAAATGTTTAATTATGTTTTTTCGTTCAATAGTTATGGGATGTTATATTTGCCCAAAAACAACCGGCAACATTTCGAATAATCGTCAGAGTACCTATCTGAAATATGGAAAATATCTGTAGTAATACGTAATACAAAGGTTCAAATCAGAAGATGACAAAATACACTTCAAACTCTAGACTTATTTCAGTAATCAAAACACCGAAAATAATTAGATAAACATTTTCTGATAAGAAAAAAGTTTAGCCGTATTTCTCGACGTAATAAAACATTTGATACTTTATGTCATAAAACTCCATTTCAAAAATTGGAACAAGTGGTGCTTTAAATTCATTTAAATATTATTTAAAAACCAGAAGTCAAAAATATAAATAAATAATGGTTCTAATTATTCAGAAATTATTCAATCCCGAGTTCCAAGGGGACTGTCCTCGCTTCCATTTTGTTTCTAGCCTATATTACCAATAACGTAAGAAATTTACTGGAAGCTGATGTCGTAAGTGAGCATTTTGCGTTCGCCACCTAGTCCGCAAAATCAATTCAGTTATTTGTATATCAAAGCTGCAAATTTCCTTATTAGCATATCAGGAGGACTTATTGCTGTGGCCGCTTGCGATCACTATTATTTAAGGAATCCTATGTATACAAAGCATCTTCAAGTGGAAGCGGCCCTAGGTGGTAGATGCATAAGCCTACTCGCATCACCCGGTGATGAACCACCCCAACAGAATCGGGATGTGCTAAAGAGAATTCTGTCTAGATTTTCCTTAGCTCCACGTCGGCTTTGGTACTAACGACCCGTCTGTCTGTTGCGAAGAGATTACGCAAGTAATCTCCTCAGGAAAGGAAGCATATATCCCAAATTCCAACAAGCTACCGCAAAAGAAAAGCCCTGGTTTGACAGAAGATGCAAAAGAGCTGTAGGTTGAAAACAGCAGCCTATAAGTACGGGCAGTAAAATCAGCCCGCTGAAAATCGCAATTATTTAGCCGAAGCGAGAAACGACTGCAAACATGTTATTGACAAAATTAAGGACCCAGTGGCTCCAGGAATTTCTGGTCAGTAGCAGAGACAATAAATAATAACTTTATAAAACGAAGAGATGAACGTCATGGCTACATCAGCTATGAAAAAAGCAAACTGCTGAAATGTTTTCATCGCACTCTACCTTAAACATTCCCCAAGGCAAGGCTCTCCCCACCATATCCAACGTCAACACTACCATGGCAAAAGCTAAGCATCATCACCATGATATTCGTAAAGGTCTCAATTTGTAAAGTAGGCAAAAGGCATCAAGACCGAACGAAATACGTGCCATCGTATTAAAGAATTGCGCCAATGAACTAACACCCATTTTCCCCAGACTTATTCTCAGTCTTACCGAAAAGGGATTTACCCATCTTTTTGGAAAGCCGTCCGAGTGCAACTAGTTCCAAAAAATGGGAAGAAACCACGCCCCCAAACTCATGGAACGGGTAGTCAATCAGCAACTATTCAAGTACCTCGAGACCAACAGAATAATAATTAGTGATAACCAATACGTCTACATATTGGCCTATGTCACTCATGTATGGAGTAGGGCAATCGAGAACTACGGAGAATCTCGGGTGATTGTGTTGGATATTTCGAAGGCATTCGACAGGGTTTGGCAGGACGGATCGCTCAAGAAACTGCCGTTCTTCGGACTGCCAGCGTCTCTCTGCAGCTGGCTTACCACTTTCTTTAAGAACCGATCTCTGCACGTTGTAGTTGATTGCAGATACATTGACCATTAATATAGGCGTGCCTTGCAACTCTGTTCCTCATCTATATTAATGACCTGCTGACCGAAACTACTAAACATGTTTACAGTTTTGCAGATGACAGTATCCTTGTCTACCAATTTAGATCAGAAAAAAACCCTTATTAGTAACTGAGACTTATCAACGACCGGAATTTGGTCCAGTTCAATGCAGCCTAATCCCAAGCAGCCAATTTTATAAAAAAGTCAATATGGCGGGTCCTGACAACATTACGGCTGGATCGGCCAATCTTCCATCCTCGTCAGTCGAACTGAGACAACCAGTAGTACACTGATTTTCTCGGTCAATAGTAATATGTCCTGGCATGACCATGTTGCTAACATCGCAAAATCAGCTTCACAGTAGCTCGGTGCTCTATTTCGCAAGGGAAAACTATATACACCGCAGCAGTTGCTCTTGCTCTACAAAGCGCAAATAAGACCGCGCTTAGAATATTTCTCACACAGCTGGGGTGCCGCACCAAAGCACACCCTAAAGCTGCTGGATTCCATTTAGAAGAGAACTGTGCGTCTTGTCGACGACCCGGAATCTGGATAGTCTGGAACACCGCAGACCTGTGGCCGAAATCTCCCTGTCTTACAGATATTTTCACGGCAGATGTTCCCAGGATTTGGCCCACCTCTGCCCACCCGCAGTCCGCCTCCAGCAACGCCTGTCAGAGAATCACGATAGACGCAAAAGCGCAACCGTTCATCGTACAACTAACAACACCTAGAGCATCGCTTTGCAAGAATCCCTTTGTGTGGAATACACTCCCAGGACATCTGTTTCCTCTAATTACAACCTAATTCAAGGACCGTGTCAATCAACATCTTCGCACACACACTGCTCGTCGAGTGCCATAGGATCGATATCCCTTAAGCGTAGAAGAAAAAAAAATCTCGACATTTCTATATAAATGTCAAAATTTGAATTGACTTTTGGTTTGGGAGCCGCTACCGTTGTTTGATTTGGCGACTGTGTGTTGAACGCGAAATACCCACGAAATACCATCCTTTTTGGAGTATTTTGTTTGGAACTTTTAATATGGCGTAATAGAAGAAGGCTAGTAACAATATTTGCCAGATTTTATCAATAGGATAAGTCTTTTCTTTACCTTGTGCTTATTGGTCAGTACCCTTTTGTTTTGTTTAAAAATACGAGCGTTTTTTCAATTAGCCGCATCTGTGTGCATGTAGAGTGTAATAAATCGATATGAAGTGAGTTAAATAAGGGGAAAATTGCATTTTTAGTAGCCTATTAATATGCCCTTTAAGACATAAACAAATTTCCTCCAGTATCTGAAATTAAAAGAAAACTAAATTTTGTAATTTTTCTTTAATTGTGTTAAACAAGATAGGCTGATATTATTAAAACGGCCAACAGACTGCCTCGGATTTCTTTTAAAAAAGCAATTGTGGTATTACTTGAAAACTGAATGTCCAAAGAATAGTATTAAAAGCCCAGTGAGCACAAAAAGAACACAGGGTGACCCAAGCAAAACGTTACACCTCGATTTTCAGTATTTAAATTGAAAATGTGGAAATACGCTCGGAGCCGTCGATTTTTCAATCGATCCATATTTTTTAAGATCTCATCGTGTACTTTATGGCTCAAGAATTTTGCGTCAATATTGTTACGTTTTTTCCGAGGGTTCTGAACGAAAATTACAACTTTTACTATTTTAAACTAATACTCTATTCTTAACTAACTCAACACGCGGTTTGCCTGCTATTTATATACAATCTAAAATCTATCACAAATACTCCGGACGAGACCTCTCTATATTATTCTCAACCAGGCTGCACACATCGAGAGAATTCTACAGTTCCTGAATTTTCGCAGCCGGCGACGACTCATACATAGACGCGACAAGGCTATTTCTAGAGGGTAGCTGAAAAACATTCGGATGATAGCTAGCCGTGACATCGTTTCCCTCCTAAACCTGAACGTCCCGATCACCTGCTTCATGTCCGTGATATGATTTGAGCCTGTCGAGGTGGCCAACTTTCAGTTGGCTTCTGGGGCTGCGTTGAATTCTATACAATTGGAACAATAACTCTTTTGATGACTGTATAGGGCCCTTCCCTCACTGGCGTTAGCCTGGGAGATCTTCATTTCTTCCATTGCGGATTATATAACCATACTTTATCATTCATTTGAAATCTCCTAGAGTTAGCTTGGAGATCATATCGAGCATTCATTATGTCACTGGCGAGACGTTCAAGCGGTAGTCCCACATCATTATGTTTCATCTTCCCACTAGATCTTGTCTGTGGTCCTTGACTTGAGGCACAGATTGAACACTGCCGGCACCATGATTTCACATCCTGGCAGTAGGTGACCCAGCAAAATCTGCCGCGGATCTTGTCAATCGTTCTGTTAACTCCGAGATGAACACCAGACTTTCCATTATGAACTTCTTCCAGAAATTCAGATACCTTCTTCCTTGGTACCACTAACTACGTCACTACTTTTCCATCGGCGCTTTCCCAGGCTCGTCTTTGAAGTCCATTTCCAACTACCAAAGAGTCCCACTGAGCCCACAGAAATTTAAAAGTAAATTCTTTAGGTGGTAAATATCTCTCCAGCTATATCTTGGTTGACGTTCTTCTTTAGCTTTTGGCAGTAGTGCTATTTCACTATCCTCAAGCTGATCCTTTTTAAGTTGCTCTATGGTCCACTGCTGATCAACCTCAAACTTTATTTGCCTAATGGGAATGATTCCTTCTCGTTGGTCTATTATTTGGCAATGTTTATAATTATCGTCGCGTGACTTTCTGGATAAAGCATCTGTATTACTATGCCATCTTCCTTCCCTATGCTTAGCCTTAAAGTTATATTGTTTTAAATCTTCCTGACTTGACTTTGAACTGCTAGCGTCTCTGGACGGAGATGTAGACCGTAGTTGTACTCGACAATCTCTCTTGAAATACCCAGTCCTGCCACATATATAGCACTGATTTGAAACATTTCGGTTACGTGGCCTATCTTCTAGTGGCTCCCGGAATATCTGTACTCGACAGTCCCTTTTGAAGTGTCCAGTCCTTCCAAATTTATACCATTTAGGTTACATGCCCTAACTGCTAGTGGCTCCCAGAAACTCCCCGTAGCTTGAAGAACTTCGGTTAATTTCTTCATAATACCGCCCATCTCAGTTAGTTCACAACTGTTCGCCAGCTTTTCTTCCTTTATAGATACCTCCCTGATTGTTGGCTTAGAGATGTTACAGGCCGCCTCGATTTCTAGAGCCCTACCCAAAGCTTCACTGCTGTTATCAAATTGAGCTAGACGTAGCATGTTCTGTGTTTCTGGATCTATGATACCATCTACGAAATATTGGGCAGCAAGTTCCTTTGGAAATTCCTCTGTTGCTCCCGGGTACGCCAATTGAATGAGCCATCTGACGTCTGCCTTAAACTCCTGCAGGTTTTCACCAGGCTTCTGGTGTCGGAACTTTACTTGGGTCTGATACCGGTACACTAGTGATGTCGCCATTTCCTCGGTATTCCAATCATTTGCAACAGCAGCGGCTTCAAATTGTCTTTTATCATACGTTGAAAGTTTGATATTCTGCCCTGTGGCGAATACCTCCTCGGTGGGTCCTTGATTTTTTGCTCTTGTAACTTCTGCTTGCAAATTCTTCATTTCTTTCTGTACGTCTCCTACTTCTTTTTGTACATTTCCATCTTCTTTTTGTACAGTTCCAATTTCTTTTTGTATATGTATATTACTTTTTTTTTTTAAATTTCTCATTTTGCCCATCCAATATTTTCTGTAATTTTCCTTGCTCGCCTACAATTGAGGAGTTGGCGTGCAAAACCGGATATATCCACTTTTTTCACAAAATCATGTTGTATTGATTTTTGGTTCTAAGTCGTGATATCTACCGACCCATGCTCTCGTTTGTAACCAAAACCGCATATATCCCATAAAAATCCTCATGAAAGTTCGACTTTTGGAGCAAAATCGGTTATATCCAAATTTTGCAAACAAAGGCGGATATATCCAAATACATAATCTGTAGGTAGTGCGTTGCAGTTTTTTAGTTCGTTGCTGATCTTGATTGTTTCTTTTGCAAACATTACTTTAACAAACTTGCTTTGTTCATTTAAAGAAAAATAAATTATTTTTTTGAGCTCAATGTATGTGATTCGTGTGCAAAACCGGATATATCCAATGTTTTTTTGCTGATAACGTTGAGTTGTTTACTTTTTTTACAAAAAAATATACGTCGATCAGTTGATTAACCCCATTAAATTAAAACTGTGTTCTCAAATTAACACTATTTAAAAAAATAAAAATGTAGGGTGTTTATTTGACCTCCTGAAAAATTTGTAAAAGTGGATATATCCGGTTTTGCATGCGAGCTCCTCAATTGCATCCAGCATCTATTTCTGAAGCTGGCCCTGTTCTGCTTGCCTTCTACGTTCAGCCTCTTCCCGTTCCGTTTGCCTTTTATCTTCTTGATCTTGAAAATTTTTCTGAAGCTGGTCCTGTTCTATTTGCCTTTTGTCTTCTTGGTGTTGTAAAATTTTCTGAAGTCGGTCCTGTTCTGCTTGCCTTTTACGTTCGTCTTCTTCCCGATCCGCTCGTCTTTCAGCATTTAGAGTGTCCATGTAATCGGCCAACATTTTATTTATTTGCTTCATTTCGGCCGTTTGTTGTCATAGAATGTTATAAAATGTTCACAGAATCCACAAATCAAAACGGCCTCGTGGATGTACTTAAACCCTTTTCTCTCCTCGAAGAATACTTCAAAGTCCGGTCCCTTCACAATTCAACTTCTGACACCAAATGTTACGTTTTTCCCATGGGTTCTGAACGAAAATTGCAACTTTTACTATTTTTAACTAATACTTTCTTTATTCTTTATCACTCTATACAATTAAACACACTAAACTACTCTTATAAATTTACAACTAATAGCTCTTTACAATTCAACACTCAATGATTCACTAATTGAATACGTGGTTTGCCTGCTATTTATATGCAATCTAAATTCTATCACGAATACTCCGGACAAATCGAGGCCTCTTTATATTATTTTCGACCAGGGCTGCACACATCGAGAGAATTCCATAGTTCCTGAATCTTCGCGGCCGGCGACGACTCTTACGTAGACGCGACAAGGCTAGTTCTATAGGGTAGCACAAAAACTTTCGGATAGTTGCTAGCCGTGAGAATATTTTCGTCTATAACGAAATGAGAGTTCCAATAGTAAACGGGTATGTCACACGAGTCTGTGTCCACCGATGGAATGCGGCATGGACAAGCGATGTTGTCACATACCTTTATTAAATTTAGGTTTAATATCTGTTACCAGCTAGGTAAATCCTATAATTTAATTTACACCTGGGATATAAATAGTAATAGAAACCAAGATTTTATTGATATTTTAACAATACTCAAAACCCAATTTTATTCTATAAACTTTGTTATTTAAGATTATCATCATAATAAGCTTAATCAAAAAATGTGTGCAATTAATTTGATTGTTTATACGAGACGTGTTCATTTCGTGCCACTTGTCGCTGATTTTGCTTGCCCCTTACCGCCGCGCGCCGGGACGTCGCGTCGTGTCGCAGCGTTGACACCGACTGGTTCGACAAACTATAAAAACTCTTATCAGATTTGCGAGAATTCGACTCGCAATCCAATTAGTGTTAGTGAACTGCTTTTCCCAAAGTTATTGTTTTCTTCGTCGAAGGACCAGATGTAATAATGGGGTCAAATTCGCTTTTACCTATTTAATTTATTACCCCAAAAATATTTGTTGTAAAACGTAGATCCTAGGACAGGATATTGGATACGTAGCTTCTATCTATTAATATAGTAAACAGGAACATTGACACAGTGCTGTGTGTGAAAGAGAAATTTTAATTATTGTTGCAAGGGAAAATCTTGCCTTAATTTGAGAATTAATATCGCGTGAATTGTGTTCTTGGAACAGGAGATATATAATATCGAATTATCTAAGCAGTCATTTAATGTCTTTGGTGTCGTTGACCTTCAAAGCTCTCATTCTATTGGTGCACTTACTTTACTACGCGCATACTATAAATATTTTGGGCGTAAAATAAGGCGGAACCAAGGGAAGCGGCATTGTCGGATTGACATGTAGGAACTTCAGAACCGGTTTTTGGATGGATCAAAAACGGGGAAAGCAGCTATTTTGTGAAATAATTTGTTATGAAAAAAGTATGTGATTATGGTGACAGCATCGAGAAAACAAATCATTAGGACTATGTCTCGTTTTTTTGTATTAGTTTATTTCCTACTTCCTGGGTAATTTCCTACAGTAGCTGTTAAACTTTAAATTTGGCAACGCTACGTCTATCGACCTTAGAATGTGACTTCATGTTGGGTGAAAAGAAACAACTATTTGTCCCATCTCTTCTTGGCTAAATGCAATTGCACTAGCCCACCCCAAGAATTTGGATTATTTTTGAGGCTCTAGGAGCCCTGTCAAAATAATTTAATCCGGCCCAAATTTCGTATGGAGTATAAGGGCCACTGTACATACACAATTTTTTTTTACTAGCCTGCTTTAATTTTCGCAAAAAAATTTTTCGGCCTTTTTCGGCCCGGCTTATTGTTCTTGGCTGTAAACACGTGCAATGCGAATAAATTTGCTGGCATGAAATTATAAGACAGGTGCTTGGTAAAACTAGACAATATGAAAATAATATTGCATCTAAATAAACTTTCTAAATTTTCTGTAAAAATACATTTAAATAGTTTGCAGTACGTTAATATCTACCATGGGTGGCCTTCAAGAAGCATCAATAATAAATATATTGTCACGACTAACAAACCGTCCGAACGTTTTTGTGCTACCCTATAGAACTAGCCGCCGTGCCGCTGGGTTCTTTGTCTGTATGACTCATCGCCCGGCCGATCGCGAAGTTTCAGGATCGCTGGAATTATCTCGATGGCCTCGTCGAGATCATATAGAGTGGCCTCGGAATACTTCCCGAATATTCGTGACAGATTTGAGATTATATATAAGCAGACATAAGGCGAATGTTAGTCAGTTAGTTCAGTTGATCATTGAGTGTTGAATAGATATTAGTGGTAAAGTTATAAGACTAGTTTAGTGAGTTAAATTGTATACAGTGGTAATGAATAAAGAGAGTATTAGTTGAAAATAGTAAAGTTGTAATTCTGTTAAAAACCCACGGGAAAAACGTAACATTTGGTGTCATAAGTGGGATTGTGAAGGGACTGGACCTGCGAAGTATTTTTCGAGGAAAGAAGAAATACAAGTACGTCAACGAGACCGTTTGATTGGTGGATTCTGGTAAAATTTGATAGCATTCTATGGTCAATACAAGGCAACAAACGGCAGAAATGGAACAAATAAATAAAATGTTGAGAGACAATTAGAACAGGATCGGCTGCAGAAAAATTTTCAAGATCAAGAAGATAAAAAGCAAGCGGATCGGGAAGAAGATGAACGGAAAAGGCAAGCAGAACAGGACCGTCTTCAGAAAATTTTACAAGACCAGGAAGATAAAAGGCAAGCAGAACAGGACCGGCTTCAGAACATTTTACAAGATCAGGAAGATAAAAGGCAAGCAGAACAGGACCGTCTTCAGAAAATTTTAAAAGACCAGGAAGAAAAAAGGCAAAAAGAACAGGACGACCGGCTTCAGAAAATTTTGCAAGACCAAGAAGACAACAGACAAGCAGAGCAGGACCGGCTCCAGAAAATTTTACAAGACCAAGAAGATAAAAGACAAGCGGAACGGGAACAGGATTTTTTTTTTTATGGCAGTGGCACACACACTAAAGGTAGATCCTATGGCGCTCGACGAGCGGTGTGTGTGCGAAGATGTTGATTGACACGGTTCTTGAATATTTGTAGGTTGTAATTAGTGGGAAACAGATGTCTTGGAAGTGAGTTCCACAGTGATGCAGTGCGCCAGACAAAGGAGTTCTGGTAAAGCGATGTTCTAGATGTTTCTAGTTGTACGACGAACCGGTGCGCTCCTACCGTCTGTCGGGACTGCCTGACATGAGTTGCCAGGGGCGGGATTATGCGGGCCAAATCCTGGGAACATCTGCCGTGAAAGTATCTGTAAAACAGAGACATCTCGGCCACATGTCTGCGATGTTCCAGACTATCCAGATTCCGGGTCAACTCCGGATCGCCGACGAGACGCACAGCCCTCTTCTGAATGGAATCCAGCAGCTTTAGGGTATGCTTTGGTGCGGCACCCCAGATATGTGAGCAATATTCTAAGCACGGTCTTATTTGCGCTTTGTACAGCAAGAGCAACTGCTGCGGTGTATAGAGTTTTTTGTTGCGAAATAGCGCACCAAGCTTCTGGGAGGCTCATTTTGCGATGTTAGCAACATGGTCATGCCATGACATATTGCTGTTGACCGAGACACCCAGCAGCCCGATTGACGAGGATGAAGGAATGGTCGATCCTGCCATAATGATGTCAGGGCCCGCTGTATTGGCCCTCTTAGTAAACGTTGCTGCTTGATTCTTTGCTGCATTGAACTGAACCAAATTTCGGTCGCCCCAAGTTTGAACTTTCTCCAGGTCTTGATTAATTGCTGTAATCTGCTCCTGTCTGCAGTGATGAGTCTCAGTCGCTGGTAAGGGTTTTTCTGATCTAAAGTGGGAGACAAGGGTACTGTCATCTGCAAAACTGTAAACAGGATTATTCGTTTCGATCAGCAGGTCATTAATATAGATGAGGAACAGAGTTGGTGAAAGTATTGCGCCCTGAGGCACGCCCGCGTTGATGGTGAATGTGTCTGAGATGTGTCCATCGACCGCAACGTGTAGGGATCGGTTCTTAAGGAAACTGGCCAGCCGGCTGCAGAGAGAGGCGGGCAGTCCCAAGGCCGGCAGTGTGTTGAGCAGTCCGTCATGCCAAACTCTGTCGAATGCCTTTGAACGTAGAAGGCAAGCAGAACAGGACCGGCTTCAGAAAATTTTGCAAGATCAAGAAGACAGAAGGCAAGCAGAACAGGACCGGCTCCAGAATATTTTACAAGACCAAGAAGATAAAAAGGCAAATAGAACAGGACCGGCTTCAGAAAATTTTGGACGGGCAAAATGAGAAATTTGAAAAAGAAGTA
Organism: Pissodes strobi; assembly: GCA_016904865.1. Classification (NCBI taxonomy): domain Eukaryota; kingdom Metazoa; phylum Arthropoda; class Insecta; order Coleoptera; family Curculionidae; genus Pissodes; species Pissodes strobi. Next base: position 19,853 of record MU187214.1, on the reverse strand, counting down.
GACAATATACAAAAGGAAATGAAGAATCTTCAGGCAGAAGTTACCAGACTAAAAAATAAAGGACCCACCGAGAGCAGGGTATTCGCCACAGGACAAAATATAAAACCTCCAACGTATGACGGTCAAACATCTTGGACAATGTACAAAAGACAATTTGAAGCCGCTGCTGTTTCCAACGGTTGGAATAATGAAGAAATGGCTACATCACTAGTGGTAGCGCTTCGTGGGTCTGCCCTAGAACTTCTACAGACCATTCCCATCAGCCAACAAGGGAAATATGACATAGTCGTAGCTGTCCTGGAGAGACGATTTGGCGACCAACATAGAAGACAACTGTATCAGGCACAAGTTAAGTCCCGACATCAGAAGCCTGGTGAAAACCTGCAAGAATTTGAGGCCGACATTAGACGTCTCATTCAATTGGCCTACCCGGGAGCGACAGAGGAATTTCAAGAGGAACTTGCTGCCCAATATTTCGTGGATGGTATTAGAGATGCAGAAACTCAGAAAATGCTACGCCTAGCCAAATTTGATAACAGCAGCGAAGCTTTGGGTCGAGCCCTAGAAATCGAGGCAGCCTGTAACATCTCCAAGCCAAAAATCAGGGCCGTATCCATCCAGGAAGAAAAGCCGACAAACAGCTGTGAATTAAATGAGATGGGTGAAATTTTAAAGAAATTAACGGAAGTTCTTCAGGCCACGGCAAGATTCCGGGAGCCAATGGAATATAGGCCACGTAACCGAAATACATCAAATCAGTGCTATATATGTGGCAGGACTGGGCATTTCAAAAGAGACTGCCGAGTACAGCTACGGTCTAGATCTCCATCCAGAGACGCTAGGGCCCCCAAGTCAAATCAGGAAAACCTCAATTAGTCAACATTGCGGGGCGGGTGTTGGCTGAAGAAGATAAAGCCCCCAGGATCGTCTCGATAAAAAGCCTAGGAAAAGCCGCCGACAGTCTAACAATTACAGGAAAGATCAACGGAAGATCCATAACAATTACTGTTGACACTGGTGCGGCGGTATCTTTGATAAGGTCCAACAGAGTGAATAGAGTAGAAGTTCTACCCATATCAAAGAATGTAGTTTTGCGTACAGTTACCGGTGAGACAGCTGAAGTACTTGGGGAAATGGATATCGAACTTCAACTGGGACGAATTAAACTACACCACACTAACACTGTGTGACATCGAGGACGAATTTATTTTGGGGATGGATCTCATCGGTCAACATGGATTCTCTTTTGACAACAAGCTTAATCTTCTGAAGTTTGGCACCGAAGAGTTCATCCTTAACAAAACAGACGATGGCACACCGACTAAAGTAGTGGCGGCATGTACTGTCAGAATAAGCGGAAATACCGAGCAGATAATTTTTGGAAAATTGGAGAAGGATTTTGGAGGCTGCATCGGACTTATCCAATACCACGATTTGCCTTGCAAACACCTCGTAGGCAAAGCACTAGTCAAAACCGACGGCGAAATACCGATAAGGATAGCAAATATTTCATCCAATTCCATCAAAATCAATAAAGGAGATGTAATAGCCACTTGTGAGCCGGTGCAGTGGGTAACCAGTTGCGAAACGCAGTCAGAAGTAACACCCTCAACATCACCTAAGGAAGTCCTAGAATATTTCCAGAAGTCGTGGCAACATCTGTCTTCCGAAGAACTGAAGAGAGCTACACAATTTATCAAAGAGCAGAGTACAGCCTTTGAAAAGAAAAATGGCAATACTGGAAGAACGAACATCATAAAACATAAAATCGACACTGGGAGTGCTCACCCCCATACGGCAGCATCCTCGAAGATTACCAGTGACGAAGCAGCAAGAGGTTACCACATTAGTGGATAAAATGCTTGAAGATGGAATTGTTGAAGAGTCATCAAGTCCATGGTCATCTCATGTTGTCTTAGTCACCAAGAAGGATGGGACTCCCAGATTCTGCGTGGACTATAGAAGGCTCAATGACGTCACCAAGAAGGACAGCTATCCACTTCCCAGAATTGACGACACTAGCAGGTTCTCATTGGTTCTCAACACTCGATCTAAAGAGCGGATACTGGTAAGTAGGCATTGACGAACAGGATAAGGAAAATACTGCCTTCTCTACCGGAAGTGGTTTATATCAGTTTAAAGTTATGCCCTTCGGACTATGCAATGCCCCCGCTAATTTTGAGCGTCTTATGGAAGTTGTTCTACGAGGCCTCACTTGGAAGACATGCCTGGTCTATCTTGATGATATAATGGTAATGGGAAAAACTTTCGAAGAGCACCTACAAAACCTGCACGAAGTTTTTACTAGGATTAAGAATGCTCAGCTCTTACTGAATCCAAAGAAATGTTTTCTCTTCCAACAAAAAGTTGAATTTCTCGGACACGTCGTGTCATCAGAGGGAATCCAAACTGATCAACGAAAGATAACAGCAATCAAAGACTGGCCTCGTCCTCGCGACAAACACGAACTGCGGAGCTTCCTTGGTTTTTGTACTTATTATAGAAGATTTGTCGAAGGATTTGCAAATATAGCAATATAAGCTCACTGAAGAACGAGCAAATTATAACTGGGATCATAACTGTGATTCTGCGTTCAGGAAATTAAAAGCGGCTCTATGTTCTAGTCCAGTATTGGGATATCCGGAACAAAAGGGTAAATTTGTATTGGACACAGACACCAGCAACACCGGCATCGGAGCAGTTTTATCTCAAGTACAAGCAGGAGAAGAACGGGTTATCGAATACTACAGTCGAACACATTCGAAACCTGAACGTAACTACTGTGTAACCCGAAAAGAGCTTTTGGCAATAGTACGGTCTGTTGAGCATTTCCATCAATATCTATATGGGCAAGAATTTCTGATAAGGACTGATCATGCAGCACTTAAATGGCTTTTGGATATGAAACAACCTGAAGGACAGGTAGCCAGGTGACTTGAAAAGTTACAACAATATAACTTTAAGGTTAAGCACAGAGCAGGAAGATTGCATAATAATGCAGATACTTTATCCAGAAGACCATGCGCGGATAATTGTAAGCATTGCCAAAGAGTAGATCAACGAGAAGGAATTACTCCGATTAGGCTAACGAAATTTGAGCTTGATCAGCAGTGGACCACCGAGCAACTTAAAAAGGATCAGCTTGAAGATAGTGAAATAGCACTATTGCTAAGAGCTAAAGAAGAACAGCAACCAAGACCAAGCTGGAGCGAGATATCAAATAAAGGACTTGCTTTTAAAACTCTGTGGGCTCAGTGGGACTCCCTGGTGGTGGAAAATGGACTTCTTAAACGAGCCTGGGAAAGCGCCGATGGCAAAGTAGTGAAGACACAGTTAGTGGTACCAAGCAGGAAGATATCGGAAGTTCTGGAAGAAGTTCATAATGGAAAGTCTGGTGCTCATCTCGGAGTGAATAAAACGATTGACAAGATTCGCGACAGATTTTACTGGGTCAACTACTGCCAGGATGTGAAATCGTGGTGTCGGCAGTGCTCAACCTGTGCCGCAAGTCAAGGACCCAAAACAAGATCTAGGGGCAAAGTGAAACAGTATAATGTGGGCCTACCGTTTGAACGTATCGCCATTGACGTAGCTGGCCCTTTTCCAGAAACAAATAATGGTAACAAGTACATTTTAGTGGCAATTGATTACTTCAGTAAATGGCCTGAAGTATTTGCGATCCCCAATCAAGAAGCTGTTACCATAGCAGAGGTCTTTGTGAATAACTTATTCAGCAGATTTGGTGTTCCGTTAGAGTTGCACTCAGATCAAGGACGCAACTTCGAATCCAGGGTTTTTCAGAAAGTCTGTGATTTACTCAACATCCATAAAACACGGACTACCGCCTTACATCCACAATCAGCCGGCATGGTTGAGAGGTTTAACAAGACCATTGAAGAACATTTGTCAAAGGTCGTAGATGAACATCAGAAGGATTGGGACCTACACATACCACTATTTTTAATGGCCTATAGATCAGCAGTCCATGACACGACAGGACTAACACCAGCCATGGTTTTATTTGGAAGAGAACTCCGTTTACCCTGTGACCTATTATTCGGAACGCCAGACAACCAGGATATGGAAATTCAAGACTACGCAGACTCGCTTAAGGAAAAGTTACTATACGTCCATGAATTAGTCAGAGAAAACACGGAGAAAGCCAGCGACCGAATAAAGACACGATATCATCTCAAAGCTAATTCTATGGGATTTCAGATGAACGATAAAGTCTGGTTATATAATCCGCAAAGGAAGAAAGGAAGATCTCCCAAGCTTACGCCAGTATGGGAAGGGCCCTATACAGTCATCAAAAGAATTAATGACGTAGTGTATAGAATTCAGCGTAGCCCCAGAAGCAAACTGAAAGTAGTCCACCTCGACAGGCTGAAAGCATATCACGGACATGAAGTATCTGATCGGGACGATCAGGTTTAAGAGGGAGGCAATGTCACGACTAACAAACCGTCCGAACGTTTTGTGCTACCCTATAGAACTAGCCGCCGTGCCGCTGGGTTCTTTGTCTGTATGACTCATCGCCCGGCCGATCGCGAAGTTTCAGGATCGCTGGAATTATCTCGATGGCCTCGTCGAGATCATATAGAGTAGCCTCGGAATACTTCCCGAATGTTCGTGATAGATTTGAAATTATATATAAGCAGACATAAGGCGAATGTTAGTCAGTTAGTTCAGTTAATCATTGAGTGATAGATAGTTAGATATTAGTGGTAAAGTTATAAGACTAGTTTAGTGAGTTAAATTGTATACAGTGGTAATGAATAAGGATAGTATTAGTTGAAAATAGTAAAGTTGTAATTCTGTTAAGAACCCACGGGAAAAACGTAACAATATATTTATAGATATAGTCTGTCTAGAAAGTATCCGGAAAAAAGAAAATACAATTAAAATTTTTCGGTTTCAACTTTTATTACTTGAATTATAAAATTACAATAAATACTTCATCTCATTTACATATACAACCTTCATTTATCTCTAAACGCTTCCCTTTACGTCCAGATACACCCGAAACTAGGTGACCGTCATAATGTTCGGTGATGGTGGTCCAGGTGTAAAACTGACCGAATCAAATCTGTGTTACTTTGTGGCATTACTGTTCCACTTCAATGTTTGTTAGTTCCCATAATGTGTTTTCAATGAGACTCAGATCGGGTGAAGCTGCTGCTATGAATTTGTTGCCAATTGGCGTTCTTGCATTCAAGCTTAAATATAGGCAGCACCGTGCATTATACTCCTGAATATGCCACCACTCTGGAAACATAAACCGTTTCGTTCTGGAAAACCTTCTATAATGGCACAATACTTTGCAATGTTAACGGTACCATCAACTATCCAGAGAAGTGTAGTATCACGCTGTGATATTACTCCCCAAACCATTACTGGAAAACTAGGAATTTGGACTGTAACATGTTCTTTTAATAAGATTTATAGATGAGTTACACAAAGCTAGAAACAACTAACGTTAGATATAAGAACATTGCTAAAATTATCTTCTTGAAAATGTTCACAAAATCAGTATCATTGCAGGGATTTTTTTGGTTTCCTTGATATGTAGCATGCTGAATTTTAGAGCATTTTAAATGTTTCCGCGAATCCTAAGCGGTCTTCTCGAAAATGGTCTATGGCTTTTGGCGCCATTTTTTATCATCTTTATTGCCTAATATACTGTGCTTTTTCGAGTCCGAGTCCAGTGAATTAGACTAATTTTATAACGTTCGAACACCTTTTCTATACAAATATTCTACCTCTCTTCTTTTTTCTAGTTTCGACATTATTTCACAAATCTTAAGCCTGCTTACCATCAACAATGTTTGATAGATAGTTTTGCTATTTTGACGGTAGCCTATTATCCGGAGAACGTACTTGATGCATTATTTTTGTCTTGACATATTACGAAAAAAAAATATATTAAAATTAGGAAAAATATAAAATTCCGGATACTTTCTAGACGGACTATACTTAAGATAATATTAGCGTTTTGACAAATCCACAGTGAAGTGGACACTCTATGCTCATAAAGCGTCACAATTTTGGTGATAAAAACACGTTTTCAGATGAATGACTTTTATAGTCAGCTATAAAATGTTTACTTATATAGTTGCACAAACACTGGTAAAAGTTTTGTCCACCCCTTTTATATAAAAAATTAATTAACTATAGTCTAAGGTTGTAATCATACTTTTAACCAACGCCTGCTTACAAAATATTAATTACTAAAATAGTATTTTTACTTTATGCTGCAGATATCATTGTTGATGACGTTTCTTAGACGAGTTTTAAAATCCATTTTAATGAAGACATTTAATTACTAAATATAAAAAAATAAATATTAGTTTAAGATGCATTAATAACGCCTACCCGAAAGATTAGCGTAACGTTGAGTCGAGAATCAAATTTATTGCACGAATTGTGAAATATACCTTAATATAATACGTCAAATAATTTAAGATAAAGTAAATTCATAATAAATATCATAAACTGGCTATTTAATAGTTTCGATGTGAAATACTTCCAAAAACTGTATTAGCTTAATTTTCGCGTTACCCCTAATTTTAGAAGAAGAAGGAAAGTACGGAGTAACCGGAATAGTGGCCAAGCAGCTTCAACGAATGATAATAAGCCACAAGAAGAGATGCTTGATACTTCAAAGAATAGTAAAATTAATAATGGTAGCAAGACCAATTTTTTGCCAAATGGTACCATAAAATAAATGTATAGCAATAAGTGGTTTTTATAATTACGTATATCGTTGACGTATGGAATTTTGTATTAACTTTACGGCAAACTTAATTTATAGGAATTAAGGGAGCCACCAAACGCTCATGGATCGCCGATGCAAAAAAAATGCTTGCTCCCAGTATTTTATAGTGCAATTAAATCCTTACCAGTGTATAACTACAGTTGGTACTTCCGGCCACAAACTTATTACAACTGTTTGTGAACTGCCACTCCTACAGAAGAATCCACCATTGCCTCGTAAAATCTGTACAAACCGGGAGGATCTAAGTGAGTTCTACGTCGATTTTCCTTGGTTCGATGTCTGCTTTGGCACTGATGATCCGTCAGTCAGTTGCGAATAGATTACGTAAGTAATCTCCTCATGAATGGAAGCATATATCCCAAATACCATCAAGTTACCGTGGAAAAGAAAGCGAGAAATGAATTCAAATGTGTGATTGACGAAACTAAGGAAAAACACAATCAAAGAACCAGAAATAAAGTTTTGCAATGATGCAGTGGCTCCAGCAATTTCTGGTTTAGCAAAGGCAGTAAGTAATAACTTTACAAAAACGTCTCTTCCACTTTTGACGGACGAATGCGGCGTCACAGCGACTACAGCTGAGGAAAAAAGGCAAACATGCTCCACGAAATGTTATCATCGCACTCTACCTTAAACGTCCCCAATATCAAGGCTCTCCCCACCATATCTAGCATCAACACTACCATGACAGAAGTTAAGTTTCACCACCGTGAGATTCGTAAAATCCTCAAAGAGTTAGATACGCAAAAGGCATCAGGGCCGAATGAATACCTGCCATCGTATTAAAAAACTGCGCCAAAAAACTAATACCTCAAAGAATATAGTTGCAAAATTTTCTGTGCCCAGGCTAATGTTATCTCTTAAGTTAGTCCTCTATTTTCATTTGATTAAGTACTTTCTTCCTTTCCAAAACAACTTTCAAGCCATCACTGAAGCAGTCAACAGAATTTTCTAGTATTCATTTGCATATAGGGTTACTCAATGTAGATCATGACATTTGGTTAGTCTCATCGAGCATAGTGGCAGCCCTTTTGTACTTCCCGGCATATTGTTGATTCAGAATTGGATTTGGATTTCATAAAAGCTAAGTTTTTGCTTGATCTTTTATTTATTTTAAATTAGATATTTGATTATATTAGATATGAATCTGTATCACATCGTTTGTGGCCTGTTGGAAACGTGAAGTGAAGTGCAGCAGCGGGAAATTTTATCTATAGGCCGCCCTGTTACAAATATTTATATACCATCGTCAGACAAAAAGGATTCACAAAAATTTTTAGGTCATTTCAATCATCTATTTTTGAGTTAAAAAAATGGTTGTGTGGTAGCTTTTATTTAAAACAATTGTATTGCTGGCTCTGTCTTTTATTTGCACATAATAAGGTGGGTGTTTGGGTATCGGGCGGTTATAGCGACCTTAACCCTTTAAGGACGGATTTTAATTTTTTATTGGTTTTTAGCTCCCAGCTAAAAATTCTATATTTTTGGGATGTATAAATAAGAGAAAATGAGATTTTGAATTTTTTAATCAATTTTTTTGTGGAAAAAATGGAAGAAAATGGTGGTGCCTCTATGGCATCACTAGGAAACTGAGATATTAAAATATCATTCCTCATGGAAAACCTGAAAACAGTTAGTTTTCTCGGTAAGACAAAAACCCACTTTGCATGTGGATCAGTGTCATCTACTTCCATGCGGTTGCAACCGTGTGCTGCAATGTGCACAACGAATTTTGGTTCCATGAATTTGCATGTGAGCAATTTTATCATATCTCCTTTCGGGTGGCATTATTACCTTGAACCGCTTTTGGAACGTCAGTGCTTCGTCTTCATCGTGTATGCATTGATGGATCCATACCTATCATCCTAGTTGCTACCGCAAAGCGAAAATCCTTTAGATTCAATCCTCTGGCGTCCAGAGAGCATTCTTTGTACCCGATGAAAGCATTGATCAATGCTAAGTACGAAATGCCAAAAAAGTTCTTTAATTTTTGCATGGAATACAAAGGTTTTTTCATTTAGTAAAAAAGTTCTGGCCACCATTTTTGCGATCTTCTATCCACTTTGTAACTACCAACATACTGGTTTCATATATCTACGAAGTTCATGTGCATGTTGTAATCCTTCACCAAGGCCAAACATGGAATATCAGTCGAAGTTCCCTCCTTTTGCTTTCTTGGAACAGTAACAGTGTCTTCAGGATCATGACAATTGCGTATGAACGAAAGTTTTGTGTCTTTCCACTGCAAACACACCAGTCCTTTAGAGCTCATTCTCCAATCTGAACCACCTCTCTTTTTCATGATTTTCTCCGATCTTAGATCCTTTGGTTCACCCTGGCACCCTCTTCTAGCAATTACACACGCATCAATCTTATCTGCCAATAATTCTTGTTGCAGCTGAATCCCATCGAAAAAATTGTCGAAGTAAACACGGTGATATTTCCTGACCAATGAGTGAGATCTTTCACAACTCGGCTGCAAAGATTCGATTCGAGCTTATCGGTGACAAGCGCCCTAGTGGTCCCAAAAGGAACCACAAATAGTTGTGATAGTAATAGAGCAAAAACAGAAAATTCGAACACCTTCAATGTATAGATGCACCCACATCATCACATTTCAATAAAAAAAATAGTGTTCAACTTACCTTTCGTAATAATTCTGTTGATATGTAAATCCTCAAAAATAAACACTCGTCAACAAGATAAGAACATTGAAATTCCAGAACAAATGTGCTGCCGGAACGTGGCATCCAGAAAAAACTCGCCCGCGCCGCTGTGATTTGGTGTGGGCAATATCAAGCTACACAGCGTGCAAGAGTGGTCCCGTCCAACGCTCACTAGGCCGCATAGAAAATTATTTTGAATTGTGGTTCCAGTGTGAAACCACCAGGACGGAAAGGGTTGAACATTTATCTGAAGCAGCCAAAAAACATGAGGGATCAAAAGATCATATGAAAAATTTCGTGGCTTTAAAAAATTTCGAGAAAAGATTTACAATTAAAGATGCTATTATCGAGGCAACATTTATTTCATTACAGGCGTATAATGACGAGATACGAAATAATAGAAAATTACTTACGTATCTAATAGAAACAACCGTATTTTTAGGAAAACAAGAGTTAGCCTTTAGAGGACACGACGAGAGTAGCGAATCTTTAAATTTAGGGAATTAGGGAATAATTAAACGTTTTAATAAAAAATCTCGAGGAAATCTTAAACCATATAAAAAAAATTGGCAATGTTTTTAAAGGCATCTCAAAAACAATACAAAATAATTTAATAGGATGCATTTCTGAATATTTATTAGAAACCATTAATATAGAGATAATGTCTGCAAAATTTTTCCTGATGATATGACGGATACTGTAGAAAAATCCCAGTGTGCCATTTTAGTTCGCTACGTAACTAACTAATAAGAGTGAAGTAAAAGAGAGATTTTTGTTTTTTTTTTATGTAAGTGAAGATAGAACCGCGAATGCAATGTATGCATTATTATCATGTAACGAAAATAGTGCCCCGAAAGTAGGGCGCCACTTTGTAATGAATTGAACAGTTGTAAGGATAAATTTAGTTGGACGCTAATTTGTAGCGAAAGTTAATTTATTTAGTTTAATTAAGTATGATATTCGTTTTTTCTGAGGGAGTGAGTTTTCTCTTTTATTAATAATTATATTTTGGGCGCCAGAGTTCCTAGGGACAATGCGAATTAAATATAAATACTCAAAGATCAATAACTATAAAGATAAGAATTTCAAAAATTTGCCCTTATAATTCGTGTCTCACAGATCTCGATTTTGCGACAAAATAAACAAGGGAATTTGAAAACAATAATATATTAATTTGAAAAATTGAAATTTATATAATCAGATGTAAATATAACTTATGAAATTGTTTGAAATATAGTTTTTTAAATAAATTGACTAGCAATGAGAATGAAAAATAAAAGATTAAAAAAATTTAATTATAACAGATAGTTGGTCCTTACAATCGATTTTTCTTTTGACTGACGGATACTTAACTTCGTTCAGTTATTCTGTAACCATGCGATCGTGTTGGGACCTCCACTGGAACCGCTTCTGCCTGTACCTAAGTACAATCGAGTTAGGGTTATCCAGGACTTACAGGTAATTCATGTGACGATTCCCACCAATTTGCACGGTACAGCTGTCGTTGACGTCTCCAATCAGTCGTAACATGAAAGAAATAGACAAGTCTTAGATCAACATATACTGCTATTTAACTAACGTTGAGGGAAATATCATGTGGACCTCGGTTAGACTGTTACATAGGAAGTAGTAATCAACAATTTAAAAATTTACTGGTTACAGCAAGTATAATCAGAACTTAAATTACAATTTTAAGTTGAGCAAAAATTATAAATAACTATTGTTAAGCAAAAATTATAAATAATTACTGTTACTCAAGATATTCTTTTTCTTTACTTTAAGATATGAAATTCAAAAGAAATTATGACTGAAATTTAAAATTCAAAAGAAAATTATGAAACTACGTTCCAAGCAGTGGCTCTCGGCAAATCTAAGTAAAAGATAACTTCAATTTAATGATAAATAGAAAAATGGAGGTACAACCTCTCTGTAAACGAGTCTTATAACTCAAAGTTAGTAATTTCTATTACTCTTCTATACGGCCCTTGGCACATAAACGACAATTGAGCGTAATTACACCTCAATTAATTAAAGATAAAGATAAGGTAATCACTATCTTGCATTGAGATAGGAATTTAGATAAAAGATAAAGAAAAAAACAGGTAAATCACATGTGAGCTTAACCTCTCATAAATGCAAATTAATGTCAATACATCAGTGTTGAGACGCGACAGGGCAAGTGCTAATAATCATATACTTGATGTTACAAATAAACTGAAATAAGCCTGAAAAGAAAAAATATTAAAACCACCAATACTATGAGGGAAAATTGAGAGAAATTCTACTAAAAATTCAATTTATTACCTTTGCAGGAATATACAGGGTGCTACAAATTCGTTTCTTTGTATGGCTATCTCGAAAACCGTAAAAGATACGAGGTCGGTTAAATTGGGGCAAAGTTGCGCAATTTAAGGGTGATTGACATGCTGTCGAGAAACTTAGAAAATTCCGTCTACTTCCGGAGATATCCGTAAAAAACCGAAAATCATCTATTTTATTTTTATTTTTTCCTGCCTTTGTTTGAAGAAATAAAATAAAATAAATGTCACATTCTTATTGCCACTTTTTCTCCTCTACAAGCTGGCGTTATCAAATTTTATATCCGACGTTTCGCTTTCGGGCCCCCTTCATCAACTTCCTTTTTTTAAATACGGACCTGAAATTTTTATCTACTTTTTAAAAAGCCTTTGGTCTCCTAAAACCAACGATGTATCGCACTTATCAATAAATCAACAAATCTAGATTTTTTCCATAAGAGATAATGTGTTAGACAGAGATGGGGCGATCTTTTCTGACCCGCTTTCACTTATGACAATATTTGTTACCACTATCGGACAAGTGTGATACATCGTTGGTTTTGGGAGACCAAAGGCTTTTTAAAAATTAGATAAAAAATCCAGGTCCGTATTTAAAAAAATTAAGTTGATGAATGGGGCCCGAAAGCGAAACGTCGGATATAAAATTTGATACCGCCAGCTTGTAGAGGAGAAAAAGTGGCAATAAGAATGTGACATTTATTTTACTTTATCTCTTCAAACAAAGGCAGGAAAAAATAATAAAATAGATGATTTTCGGTATTTTACGGATATCTCCGGAAGTAGACGGAATTTTCTAAATCTCTCGACGGCATGTCAATCACTCTTAAATTGCGCAACTTTGTCCCAATTTAACCGACCTCGTATCTCTTACGGTTTTCGAGATACCCATACAAAGAAACGAATTTGTAGCACCCTGTATATAGAATCCACTCTGAGAATTCCCCAAATAATACTGTTCAATTTAAATGACAATACGTAAAACACTGTGCGCGACCGCTAAACGATGAAATAATTTCGTTCTCTGTAAATATGGACTTAACCATTATCAAATTACATGAATTTGACTAATGAGATACGCAATTATCCACCAACAAATCGATATCTTAACCCAACGGTCACTACAAAAAATTAAGATTATTGAAGTTGTAAGTTAATCGAAAGTGTAATATAAAAATGCTAAATTCTTGCTTTAGCAGAATATGATTAAGCGAATTAGAAACAATTCTTAATTATGTACTTAAAAATGAAAAAATTAGTGAAGTATATTGCAAGATGAATAAAATATTTCAAGATTAAATATCAGCACTTACCCAGTCAAGCGTCGCCACAAAGATAAAACGACCTTGCTTTCAAAATTCAAGAAGTTCAACCTATTATGATTTCCGATGTTTTAATTGGATGATTTATATCATGTGACTACCACTATATGGCACGCGGCGACAAATCAAAGAAATAATCAATATATACTAAATATAGTAATCTATAGTAAATTAAACTCATAAATTGAAGGTATTAAATAGCGTACTACGCTTTTTAATTACCAACTACATGAGATAGGCCCGTTTCCGAATAGATGTCACTACTCAATATAGTAATCTCCAGTGAAACAAATCCGCAAATTGTAGGTATAAACCAGCTTACCTGTGCTTCTTAAATAATTAGTTGCACGAAATATACCCATTCACGAATTGTTGTCACTGGCGATTCATATACCAAACATCGAAAATCATTGGTAATTAAACTGAATTTAGTGGAGCGGAATAAGCTTATATTCCGTTACAATCCTTGGTACTAACACCATACGATTATAAAAAGAGCAGATTAACTTCACTTTTTTTAATTTCTATCGAAAAGCAATTAATAATAATAATAATAATAATAATAATAATAATAATAATAATAATAATAATAATAATAACAATAATCCTTTATTTGCCAGCAAAATGAACATAGAGATCACAAAGCAACGTCACACATAGTATCTTAAAATCTTATAATGCTTCACAGGCTTTAACTAATGAAGGTCTTTTAATATCACATTTATATAAAATCAATAAAAAGTAACAAGTAACATGAAAAAAGACAAACTGCAAATGTAACATGTTATCAAGAATTAAAAAGCAGAGCATGAAATTAATAATACAGACAATTTAAAATTTAAAAATAGACATGGCACCTATTCACTAAAATTAAAGCAATAAAAAACTCTACCCTTTAAAAATTAAATTGTTTCCTCTCTGAATTTTGGAACACTATGAATACTTCTAATATTTTGAGGCAATAGATGAAACGCCTTTATGGCTCTATATAAAGGCTCTTTTTCGAAAAAGTCGAGGAATGAGTAGGGATAGTAAGGTCACTCCTGCCTCTAGTAGTCATTGACATATTCTCTGAATAATTATTGAAATTTCGTTGAAAAATTTCAGGGTTTTTTTTGGCAAACATCACCAAAGCAAGAAAGTATAAAGAGGGAGCAGAAAGAACATTTAACATCGTGAAATAAGGCCTACAGCTAATTCTCGGATGAAAATTATAAATGGAGCGAAATATTCGATTCTGAGCTCTAAACACACGAGCAGAACTGCTTGAAGAAAACACGATGCCATAATTCATAACCGACTGTATGCAAGACAAATAGTATATTCGAATGGTGGAACTTTTGGAGTAAACTCTTTTTACCCCACTCCGTAATAGTCGAACGCTGAAAGAGCTACTCCATTTGCACGAAAAACTTTACCCGAACGGCTGGAGCACTTTATGTATGCACGGAGTGAATGGCGTGATCACCCCGAACGCGCCTTTCGTAGAAGGAAGATATTGGAGTGAGCATGCGTAGTTTGAGAATCGAGCGAGAAGTGTCATTTTCGATTTTCATTTTGTATCTTGTTTTTTAGAATTTTAATTTTGTTTGGGTCATATGCACAGATTTTGTGGCCATGTGTAGTCCAAAATTATAAAAATATGGAAATAAGTAAATATCCGCATTGTCCTGTGGTAGGCAGGAAACCCCGTTATATTTGATAGGTCACAGGTACTATGTAAGAAAACATTAATAAAATTTGTAATTGAGCATACGCATTGTGTCCGAATTGTCTTAAAAAACCCTTTTCCGAACAATTTAAATTGAAAACAGAAAACAGCTGTCTTGAATCCGTCGTTCCCAGGTCCATCAACTCCGAATCGTTCGACAATCTACTCCACTCCAACTCCATTTTAATACCCGAACCCATCATGATTAACTAGTGTATGTCAGTATTCTCATTTATTGGGAAGTAAGTTGATTTGTCGGATCGAGCAACGAGCAAGATATGGAAGTGGTAGAAAAGGCTAATCCAACGTGTTTTGTTTGCGGAAAAATTAAGAACGTGAAATTCTTAAATCCGTAAACACAAGTACAGATTTTGGGTGTGTGTGTGTCGCATTACACGTAGCAATGCTGAAAGGGTGTCAACTGAAAGGAGGGTTGTGCTGAAAGAATGTCAACTTATATATTTTTATCTGAAGGTGCCAATCAAGATCGACCAGTAGATTTTAGTGTCGAATTACAGAACATTAATTGAAAGAAGCATCAGTGGCTTTCTTAATCGAACACCAGGGGCGGATTCAGCATTTTCTTCAAGGGGGGACGCAGGATAAGAACTATTTTGACTTTATATATTCGTCAAAATACGTACCAAAAAACGTAAAACAATAAAAATATCTATTCAAAATAAAAATTAAACAAAAAATATAACGAAAATTTCATAATAAAAACAAACCAAAAAAATTAAACAAATTTCTTCGTGAAGCATGTATTTTAAAACTAATTTGATTTTTTAACTGTTTTAAAGTTAAATCCCTAATGATGTTAAATGAGTATGTTGGGGTTTGGAACCTTCGGCAACATACACTAAAACGGAGTTTTATCCACAATACCGAAACAGAATTATTGCACTCGACGCGCGTTTCGCTAACCATGTTAGCATCATCAGGAGATGATTAAAACTAAATTTAAAACTCTACCTAGTACGTTCGTTCTTTTGCCAGACAAAAGTGGCTAAATTTAGAAATCAAAAATTTGTACAGTAAACGAAGTATGTTTGAATTAGAAGCATACAGACTTTATAAAAAACTAACATTTAGATTAACAAATATTGAGCATGAAGAATGGTACGAGTTCCAGAGAAAGATGTTTTTAGTAATTGATACAAAATACGTCAAGAAAATGTCATCCATCAATAAAAAACTTAAAAAACTTAGGAAAATTAATCCTAAGTCTGATAGTTCTCAGGAAGTCGCAAGCATTGTGGAAAACCTATCTTCTCAATCTTTTGATAAAGATGAATTAGATCTTTTAAATAAGGGTCTGAATTTTGCATTGCCTCCACCAAAGGATAACTTACTTGATATTGTACCTAATATAGAAAGCTCTATTCAACATCTTCCTGACTCTACTAAAGGATTTGTTAAAGAAGCATGCAGGAATCAGATCTCAAAAAATGTAATTAATAATAATGTTAACTCTCGTCCTGGAAAAGGAAAAAATACAATCAAGAGATTAAATGAGAAAGATGTTTTCTATCTAAAAGCTGACAAAGGTAATAAGGTTGTTATATTAGACAAAAGCGAATATTTTCAACGAGTTGATAATTTAATAGAATCCGGGCCCTATAACAAAATCTCAAGGAATCCGTTATCCAAGATGGTAACACAAGTTAAAAACACTTTGAAGAAATGTAGCAACCTTATTTCTGATCAAATTAAATACAAATTATCTGTAAGCAATCCTACTATGCCGAAACTATATTGTCTTCCCAAGATTCATAAACCTGAGAAGGCAATGCGTCCCATAGTCTCGCCAACTTATAATATATCCAAGTGGCTAGCAAACCAGTTTGAAAATTTACCTATAAAACAACAGAACTCAGGAGTACTACATTCCTTAGATTTCATAAACAAAATTAAAGGTACGAGCCTTAAGGAAAGTGAAATTTTAATCTCGTTTGATGTTTGCTCATTGTTCCCTAGTGTACCAATCCCACAGACCTTGCAATACCTTGGTGAATTACTTGAGATGAACAGTTTTGATAACGAAATCAAACAAGAATACTTAACTTTAACCAAACTTTGCATGGATCAAAATTATTTTCAATATAAAAATAACTATTACCAACAACTTGAAGGCACGGCAATGGGCAACTGTTTATCGCCGTTCTTAGCTAACCTTTTCATGAGTAAATTTGAAAATGAAATCAGTCAGGAGTTCGAATATTTTCCAAGGGTATGGTACAGGTATGTGGATGACATTTTCGCGATTTTCGACACAAAAACCGCTAATATCGAAGATTTTGTAACCAAACTAAATAACCGTTTCCCCACCATTAAATTTACTTATGAAGTCGAGAACAATGGCAAACTTCCATTTTTGGATACTTTAGTGATTAGGAACGATAATAACACACTAGAATTTGATATTTATAGAAAAAGTACTGCCACTAACCGATATATTCCTAATGACTCCTTCCACTGCGACCAACACAAATTGGCCAGCTTACATTTTTTGGTACACCGTAAGGTTAACATTCCTCTCAGCAGAGAAAGATTTAATAATGAAAAGGAGACAATTAGGAATATAGCGAAAGTTAATGGTTTCAATACTAACTTAATAAATAGACTAGTTAATAGGCATTTGTTTAGAAAGACCATTCGTGATTCCACTTCTTTCGTCAATCAGGATGAAAATACAAAATATGTCTCGATACCATATAATCCTCAGTATACTAGAGGACTTCAAAAAGTATTTAAGGAAGTAGGTTTAAAATTAGTATACCAAACTCAGTTCAACATTAAGAAATTATTAGGTGGTCCAAAGGACAAAATTGAAATATTAGAAAGAAGTGGAATATATGAAATTGGATGTATGGATTGTAACCAAAAATATGTTGGGCAAACTAGAAGATCTATACAAACGAGATTCAAGGAACACATAGCTCATTTAAAGTATGGTAGAACAGAAAAATCAAGGTTGCCGAGCATGCTTTTGATAACAGTCATAGAATAACAATTAAAAATTTAAAATTAATTCATAATATAACTGATAGGAGATTATTAGACGCATATGAAAGTATGGAAATTATTAAATGTAAGAATAGTTTAAATAGAGATAGAGGGCCTATTCCGTATAGTCCATTGTATTGGTTGATCAAGCGTGACTAGTGGGATTCCAGGATTGGTTGCTTTGGTTCCGCTTGATTAAGCAAACATTTAGTATAAAAGCGAGTTAGGTAGAGTTTTAAATTTAGTTTTAATCATCTCCTGATGATGCTAACATGGTTAGCGAAACGCGCGTCGAGTGCAATAATTCTGTTTCGGTATTGTGGATAAAACTCCGTTTTAATGTTAAATGAGGCAAATAATAAAATCAATTTTTGTTTTTTTTTTGCTAAATCTATCTATAATGTTTTCTACGTTACGTACAATATTTCTATAAACGTACATAAGGCCAAGACCATTAATCTTGAGCATTTGTAGAACGAAGGCAGGTTTTTAACAATCTTAAAGTAGAGAAACTTCGCTCTGCAGTTGCGACAGAGAGTGGGCAGACTGCTTAAAATTTTTAAACATTTGTAAATAATAGGAAATTCCTTCAATCCCACAATCAGAAGTATTATTAATTAATTTTTATAACTGTACCTCACCTGTTAATAACTGTGTTATAGAAACCTTGCCAATATTGGAGCCAAACATGTGGAATATTTTTGACAGCTTTTCAGACAGATACATCATATCAGTAATAGAAGCAAGTTTTTTTGGAAGTAATACACTTAAAACAAAATAATTTACCACTTTTTCAGATAACCTCTCTTTCTAATCTGCTATTACGAAATCCAAACAAATACAAAATGATTTGGTGTTAAGTCATTCGGATCTAAAAAGTTATCCCTATGGGTTTGTCTTGATGTCAAACGAGGCATTTTTAATTCTACATCAAGAAGTTCCATAAGCTTAGATGCTTCTTTCAATATAAAAGTTTCAAAATAGGCGTCTGCATTTGTTATTTTTCAATTTAAAGTATCAATTAATAATTTTAAATTGGTTGTAGCTGACTCTATGTCAATATTTTTATATTGTAAATATTTGCTAAATGGTTGCGTAACTGCAAAGATATCTGCAAATGTATATAGTATATAGATAAACTCACAATCACAAACTGCTTTAAAAAAAATATTAGCTTTGTTTGCAGAGTTGGCGTTATTCCAATCGGAAATTTCTTTAAAAAAGCCACAATTTGAGGCAAATCATTTTGAAACACAACAATTAAATCATGTCTTGTAACCCATCGAGTCTGACAAGGGCTTGATAAACTATGTTGTAAGGGTTTTTTTACAATGGATCTTTTTGCGAACCTTGAAAAAAATTTACAAATTTAAGGGAATTGTCCGCAGAGCTCCTGTGGTCTAATGTGGCAAATGTGTGGGCCCATGTTCGATCCCCGTCGGTCACCGTACTTCTTTTTTTTAAGTTATTTTTACTTTTTTAAAGTTAGTTAAAAAAAGAATTGTGGTTTTGGTGTAGCTCCGGGCTTGGTTTGTGTGTCTTAAGAAAAAAACAACATTCATCATTCATATTATTCATTCATAACTCGCATAACTGATGCCGATAAAAATTGGCGCTTGCGCAAATGAGCGATTTATTTTTAGCTGGAGACGCGAGTGTCAATACAGTACCTACTCGTTGGTGAATGTGAGTCGATCAGCTCCAAGCAATGTCAGCTTATAAAATTTTTCTCTAAAATTTTATTGGAAAATCTTGCTATAAAATTTTATTGGAAATTTTGTCTATACAATTTTATTGTTTTATTATTCTCTAGCAATATGATTTTTTTAATAGTTCCCAGGGGGGGGCGCCCCTTGCGCCCCTCCCTGTATCCGCCCTTGTCGAACACTGGTGCAGCGACTCATTTATAAAAAAAGTATCTGTATTTCTTTCAAGTCCTGCTATAAATATGCTCATTACCATGGAAAAGTTTACAGAAGCACTTTGACTGACCTAAACTGCGAGGGCACATCGAAGCCGATACAAAAATCGCACGTTTTTGAAGTAAAATAGAGG
>MU187213.1:61251-78079 GCA_016904865.1 Pissodes strobi | reverse complement strand
CAGGTCGTCCATCCGTTCCGGAAGAAAAGCAAGTCCAAATAATTGGTGAGATGATAGTAAATCCCGAACAGTCTACTTCCGCCGTCGCGGATGTCTGTGAGGTTTGTCCTTCTACTGTATGGAGACTTTTGAAAAGGAATAAGTATCATCCATACAAAATCCAAATGGTACACCAGTTAACTGAAGATGACCCTGATCGAAGAACAGAATTCTGCGAAACTATGACGGAAACCATTGCACGGCATCCTTCCTATCTCCAAAATATTTGTTTTAGTGATGAATGTATTTTTTTTTCTCAACGGTAATGTTCATAGACAAAATTGCCGTTATTGGAGTGATACTAATCCTCACGTCTTCCGGAAAACTCATACTCAATATCCAGAAAAAATTAACGTTTGGGCAGGGATATTGTAGGGCCTCTATTCATCGAACAAAGTTTAACGGGGGAAGTGTATTTGGATATGCTGGAAAATAGTATTGACCCCCTAATCACCGAAATCATAGAAGCGAATCCTAATGAATTCGATATGGATATTGTATTCCAGCAAGATGGAGCTCTACCACACTATTCCAGGCAAGTTAGGAACTATTTAGATAACAATTTCCCCGGTCGTTGGATTGGCCGGCGAGGTCCTGTGGTATTTGAATCAAAAGGTGTACGAAATTGAACCTACTTCAATATTGGATATACGGCAGAGAATAACAAATATTTGTAGAAATATCGATGTTACGTTGTTTGAAAATGTTCGGCGTGAAATTTCGGACAGGCTGTTCTTATGTCAAGAAGTTCAAGGCAACCATTTCCAGCATCTTCTCAATTGAACTCAAATTATCAAGTTAAATGTTAGTGTATTCAGATAATTATTAAATGTACTGCCATTTTGTAGTAAGTAAAGTTATTGACTTTATATTCTAGGGTTATAAAGCACTCGTCAGGGGCTTCAAAATGATGTGCCAAAAGACCCCCTTTCTATTTAATTTTTTTTCCCAAGATGGCGCCTAGCAGCCATCTTGAAATTTCCATCTGTCAATTGAACTCTAAAATATAGTATTCATTACCTCAACTTTTAATTTTGTTAAATTGATCCGTTCAAAAATTAAAAGGGGGTGGGGGGGGGGGGGCACTGAAGAAAATCACTGTATATCTTA
This sequence comes from Pissodes strobi, assembly GCA_016904865.1. Lineage (NCBI taxonomy): Eukaryota > Metazoa > Arthropoda > Insecta > Coleoptera > Curculionidae > Pissodes > Pissodes strobi. Next base: position 76,930 of record MU187213.1, on the reverse strand, counting down.
TTGTTTGACAACCTGACATATTTCTAAAGCCATGTTCGATATTCATCTCTATTCCTCACGTGGGAAGAGAAGTTGTAATAGGGATGCAAACGTATCGATTTCCTGCAACGTTAACAATCATATATTTGAAGAATACAATACATCCCTGTTTCCTTGGACCACACCTTCTCTTCCCACTAACGATGACGCGAGGGCTGTTCCGATGACTCGAGAATTCACGCCACCTTTAGAAGCTTTTGAGGTCATATTGTATAATCGGTATCATTTATATTTAAATCGTTATAATACTTTTTCAGGGTCGTATAAATAATGTCAGTCATTTCGTGGAACTTCGATAAGCTTACGAACCAATATTTACAATAATTATTACCCGTCAATGTTAGATTTTACTTACGTATTCTCGCCTAGTATCTAAAACGCGACGGACACTCCTTACCTGAAAAATAAAAAAAATATTATTGCAAATATTGAATTATTTGAAAATATTATTTGCATGATTCCATATTTACAAAATAACTGAATCTACCTTAAATTCTGCTTTATTTATAATGTTTTCAATCACTGACTAAATGAGCATTTAGATCGAAAAAAAAATCTTTGATTGCACTATTCAGGAACATTTTAATAGTTCAATGATATTTTATGAAATCTACAACATTCTTATAACAATAGTATTTTTACCTAACTGGAATATGAGAATTTAAGATTTTTATATTTAAAAAGAACTCTGCATTTTGTCGAATTCGCCGAAAGCCTGGAATATATCAATCAAAGTTAATGAACAGCGTTTCCCGACCGCAATAAATTTTTAAATTGCCAAAGAGTTTTCAACGCACGAATGGTATTTATCGAACTGAATTTTTGAATAAGAAAATACGATATAAAAATATTAATTTAGCCATTTATTTCGGTAAATTAGAACGGCTTAGTGCTGAGAATTTTTTATTGAAATTATAACATGACCTAGCTGAAACGACACCTTTTATGTTTTATCTTATATGCTTAAATAATGCATTGGACGGATTTTATATAACTTGTAGTAGGATTTCTATATTGTTCCTCCTTTACTCTGTACTTTTCGTTTCGTTAAAGCAGAAACGATTGTCTGATTTGCTCCATTTTTGTCTAAGGCTAATTTTAATATCTCTATTTACGATTTTTCTAACGCCTCACGCTTCAAAAAATTTCCATTACCATTACAATTTACTAGTCCACGTGTTCAGATTGTTACGGGTGGAAATTCTCCTATTTATAAAAGTCAATTTAGGAAGGAATATCGATTGGTTAGTCATCTCTATTGTCTTTTTCCGATAAGTTCGTACCTGTCTAGGTTTATGACAAGCAGTATTTGAATTGACATTTAAGAATTTTTAGTTGAATGTCAGTCGATAGTTTTTGACGTGATTACTGATTTATTTCTGTTGATTAATCCAGTACGATGAGAGAAAACGTAAGAAAACTGTTGTTGTTGATTGTGTAAGGCCTTTGTTTTATCATTAGCCAAAGAAAATTCCTTGGGGTGAGAGATAGCTCTCGAGAAGTGACTTATTTCGTAAATGAAATCGGCTGGAAGTCGTTTGAGATTCTCGAGTGAGGGTTAGTTGCTTATAGAAGAAATTTCTAGCAACCGCTGTAATGGCAATAAGTCCGTTAATCATTTGAAGATACCCAGGAAGGTTTTGGTGAACCCCAGTTATGCATGGGTAAGCTGTTTTAAGTTGTTTTGAATGTAGAATTTCAATTAGATTTTTGGGGCCGAGTTTTGGCATTTCTGTTAATTTCATGTTAATTTCCGTTTTATGGTACTAGTAATTGTATACTAGTAATTGGATTCTAGTAGTTGTATTCAAGTAGATCGATTTTGGCAGCGGAATACCGGTAGCTGGTTGTTGCGCGGTTCTAATTGCTTCCCTGTAGGTAGAAAGAGCCACTATTACCTGGAACCTAATTTGGGCAGTTAGATATATAGAGAAGGGTGATGGCCAGTTTTCGGACATAATTTTACAGGAGATCATTCTTCAAGATAAGTTTCATTTTGTTCATATTATCACGTTTAGCCAGCAATTGTGTGCCAGAAATAATTACTTCACTGTAGAGACTTTTAAATTTAAACAAAATTTAGTACTCAAACATTTTTCTAAAACGCTTTAATAGTTTCTTTAGTATGTAATAGCAAACATCATAATCCACTAGAGTATATATATAATACCTTTTGTGAAGTGTTACTACGCCGGCCTAGTTTCATTAGTTACTTCTTACGGGTACTAGATTTATGGATAATCTCTAGTGCATATTTTATCCGAGGAAGTTTATTCACTTTAATACCTTTCTACTTTATTTTGGCATTGATATTAAAACGTAACATAGCATTTTGAGGGGTACGTTTTATGTTTGAAACTTGTAACTCGGGCTTTTGGAAAAGCTATACTAACCGAGTTAAATTAACTTTGCAGCAGAGCGTTTCGGAGAAGTGAACTTTCAAAATTTTATTACCTTTTATTTGACACCCTCCAAAATTTTAAATTAAACTGTCAGGTTGACAAGAGGTTGTATATAGTCAGACAGTAGACTGGGTCATTTCGAAATTTCACTATGGGGTAGCTGGGTTCTTTCAATCCAGGGATTTTTCTTATAAGGTTAGAGGAGCTTGCTCTTATTTTTTATTTCAAAATAAAAGTATTGGCCTCACATACTTGGTATTATTTTGGGTGAATTTGAGAATTTAGATTTTGAGTGGTAACTGTACAGGTAGCGAGGTAATTATTTACTCAATTTGACATTTGAGTGTGAACTCTGATTCTTTTATTTCCAAGTTTTTTTTACTGTGTCCGTATAAACAACAATAGGGCTTGCCAAGAAAAGTAAACTTGGTGGCGTCCAACCCCGACTTGGACTTCCTTATTTTGATTTTATTCCATATCCAGGTACATCGTTTTGGAATTTGATAGTGGGAAAAGATAAAGTTAGAACCACCCTGAGACGAGCTAGGCCAGGTGTTCGGTTGCAGACGGTGCTGGTTGAGCTATTACGAGGACTGGTGTTGAATGCATTTCAAGGTATACAACTGATTGTGTACTGATGTATTCATTTGGTAATTCTTAATTTGTTAGTAATCTGTCGTTCAGCGCCATCATCATAATTCGGGTAAAGTCGGTGTCGAATTTAGCCAAACGAGATAAAAACAGTTTTTAGGAAACATTTGGAGGCCACCGAAGGTCTATTGTTTTTGGCGATCCGATTTTTTGTTTTACATATTTTTTCTTTGATAAATGTCAAAAAAATAAACCATTTTGATGAAATTTTTTGGACAAGTACAGGGTGTCCCAAATTCGAGCCTCATCATTGGGATCTCGGAAACTAGAAGAAATACGAGGTCGGTTAAATTGAGGCAAAGTTGCGCAATTTGATGCTGATTAAAATGCCACCTTAAAAGTTAAAAAAATCCGAATACTTCCGACGATATTTAGAAAAAACCGAATATTCGCGATTTCATTTTTATTTTTTTATGACTCTATTTGGATAGATATTACAAAATAAATTTCATATTCTCATTGCTACTTTTTCTGTTCTACAAGATGGTGTTATCAGATTTTCAAACCGACGTTTCGTCTTTAAGCTGCCATAATCAATTTTGTTTTTTTAAATACGGCCCTGGATTTTTTATTACGGACTTTAAGAGCTTCTAATGTCCCAAAACCAATGATGTAACGCACTTATTCGAAAAAATCATTTTAATGATTTCCTGGTAAAATCTTACCAAAAATATGTTTTCTGTCTCTCTCTAACACATGAGGTCTTATGGAAAATGCCATTAATATGAATTTTTCGAATAAGTGCGATACATCATTGGCTTTGGGACTTTAGATGCTCTTAAAATCCGTAATGAAAAATCCAGGGCCGTATTTAAAAAACCAAAATTGATGATGACAGCTCAAAGACGAAACGTCGGTTTGAAAATCTGATAACACCATCTTGTAGAACAGAAAAAGTAGCTATAAGAATATGACATTTATTTTGTTATATCTATTCAAATAGAGTCATAAAAAAATAAAAATGAAATCGCGAATATTCGGTTTTTTCTAAATATCTTCGGAAGTATTCGGATTTTTTTAACTTTTAAGGTGGCATTTCAATCAGCATCAAATTGCGCAACTTTGCCTCCATTTAACCAACCTCGTATCTCTTCTAGTTTCCGAGATCCCAATGATGAGGCTCGAATTTGGGACACCCTGTACATTTTGACGGTCTTCTGAACTTAAGTAATTCGGCGAGACTCACAGAGTGGCGAGTAATTTTAGGGCGTGTATAATTTTGAAAAAAGGGTTATTTGTGGTCGTCCTAACGCCGACGAAGTTGCGAGGATCGAAAAAACTATTAGTGCTTCTCTGTTTCGAAAATGTCGGCATCCCATCTTGTAATGAATAAGACGTGCTCGGTGGTCGTTTATGTCCCAAGTCTTCTTTGAACTTAACAAGATTCGCTAATTTGAACTGCGTTTTCGTAGAATCTGGCACACCTTTACTTGTGCCTGGCTGACTAACATAACCGTGTTCATTTTTGTTGGTGAAATGACTCGCTTGGATCGATCGTTTTTAAATGTCTGAGTAACGGCGAATATGACGCAGGTTTTACCTCATCTCCGCGCGAAAACTTGGTTCCCCAAAGCTTACACTTTGCAAAAGGTGTGTGCTTGAAAGCTCACGACAGAAGTGAACACTTCAGCAGAGCGATATTAAAAACTATATAAAATTAAAACCAGTTCACAAGCGGTAGAAGTGATACCTTCATAAAACTAAACCAAGCGGTCACCCAGCCAAGTACTATCCACGCCCGGTAGTGCTTAGCTTCAGTGATCGGACGACAACTACTTTTTAATTTGTACTCTTAGCAAACATGTAAAATCTACTTTGATATAATGATCATCATCCAAGTATATTAGGAAAAATCAGATAATGTATTTATACATATTGTGTGTAGAACATATTTTATTACAAATAATCATTAAGTAGCTGAGGGCATGTGAAGATTTATTCAGTTTTCAAATAAATATTTAATAAAAATGAATATTTGTGTAGTACCTAAATCTAATAATGTTGTTTCAGTTTACCTCTTAAACGATAAGCTGCATACTCATACTTAAACTCGAAACTTATAAGGAAATACAATAAATGAACTTAGTAGCGCATGCATAATAACTATAATAACTAGGTGTTTCTTTACAATTTTAAATTCAGTAAGTAAAAAAATCATTTAATTTTCCCGCCTTAAAATGTCTGACCGGAACTGTGTCCTAGCTCATTTTCTCGTAGGCGACATCCTATAGATCTATATCTTTTTATTGGTGTAGCTTTTTCCGTTTCATCGAGTCACAAATCACTCCCGTTCTTAGTCGGCAAACGGCGCTAAAGAAGTTTTCGCTTCAAAAACTTACTTTCATCACAAATTACGAAAATAGTCCAAATTTTACTTCGATTAAACGATATAATTGCAACCCTAATGAATGACATGACGAACAGGCACAATTGAAACGTAAACAACATCTAATGATTTGCTGTGCCTCGCGTTCGGGAATTCACAGAAAATACTGTTCATACCGGCGCGGCGCCGGCGCCGGCGCCTCGCTCGCTCGATCGATGATAGTGTGTCTTTTTAGTCAAACCTTAAACCGTTTCTGATATTGGCATAAAGTTGTAAGTTCAACTGTTGAAAACGTACAGCATTTTAAAATGTTGTACAACTAAGTACCAGGAAACAGTTTAGCAAAGGTATTATTGTTTAAAATAATTATAGGATTTTAACACGCAAAGCACATTTCATATAATGGAAAATAACCCAAACTATCCCAAACGTTCGGTCGGACATCGAGGGTCATGTCCAGGTGTCCGTTAGTTCGGTGTCCGTTAGTTGGGCGCAATGCGAGTCCGTTCCATCTTTAATTTTGTTCTCATAAAGTATTTTTTTTTTAGAAAAGCCGATTATTTGATAAGAGTCTATGCCAAAAACTGTATTAGAACATATTCTGGATATGATGGTGCCTTTTATACAGAGTGAACTAGTTGAAACTAATACCTTCCGCCATTTCGAGTTTTGATACAACACGTCCCTACTTAATATTTTATTGCTTGTAACGTTGAATATGTGACAAAATACAGTAGTGCGATTTCTCCATTTGCTGGTCAATTTTCAGCCATATCACCTATAAACGTTGTGTGATGAACTAGTATGGTGACCCCCTTTTTTTAAGGTATGTTGGACACGAGTGTTCCTATTTAAGGTGGATAAAATTCTTAATCATTTAACTAGGGTCCTTCTGTGGGATAGACTTCCTTCTGTAGGTTAGAATTTCCTCCTTGTGGGACTGGCATCCGTCGCTCCGGCGTCAATTATCCGTACAGCGGCCTTTTTGTCAAGGTGATACGACCACATGGTGGAGACGTACCTTTACAGGAAACGCCAGTGTCTGCAATTCTAGTAGATGCAAAATCTATTTTGTTTTATTTAAGGACCTTTATTATCGATATTGTCGTTATATACCATTTTAATTCATGAATTTATAGTTAAACGACTATAGGTCGTTTGCCTCCTATATGGCACATATTTCATCGTTTTGTATCATTTTGATTAATGAATTTATGGTTAAGGACTGTAGGTTGTCTGAGATGTCTATGTCATATATATTTTATCGTTATCTATATTTTTGATTATTTAACTTATAGTTAAACGACTATAGGTCGTTTGATCTCTATCGCTTATGTTCTCGATATCTCTCGTTTCATTTATGATCTGGCTTATTTGCTTATCGAACTTACCTGTAAAAAGCTGTAGATTATCTAATTATTCTAATCCCATTATATATAATTCTGTTTTTTTCATAGTTGCTATGGAGATACTTAATTTTATCTTTATAATATCTGATAATATATCAAGTAGAGAATTTATTTTGCTAGAGTCAGGATAAATGCGCAATTTTGCCTTAATTCAGCCGACACTGTATCTCTTACGGTTTTCGAGTTCCCCATACATCGACACGAATTCGAGCCACCCTGTACCACAGTTTAATCTTATTGATTTAGTATAATTGAATGAGGCTTGAGTTAATAATCACTTTATTTATACCTGTAGATGTTCACCAGCTCTATCTATACATATTTACTTCACCGGTTATCTCATTGATTTAGTATAAAGGTAGTTTAGTAAAATGCTTCCCATTTATAGTTTTTCATGATAAACTGCGTATTGTTCGGCCTTTAAGAATTTAACGTTTAGTTGGAATTATTTCAAAATAGCAACTGAGCGATATTAATGTTATAAAACATAGATTAGAAAGTATTATCTTATTTTGTTTTGATTTAATAGTAGATAATATAGGTAAAATCCATTACAAGAGAATCTTCTCACTAGTTAGTTTATGGGCGTTACCATAACTTCAAATTAATCTGAGATAAAAAATAATTGTCCCGAAAGGGTTTGTGTAAGTTTTCATATTTAAATGCATAAGTTGTTTAGAAATTTGATATTTATTTTGGTAAATTGCAGTCAAAATATAATAACTAATCCGCATATCCCCAGTTTTTCCAACGTTCTTATAAAGGGTATCTTTCTAAATTTTATTACTCCATTTTCAAGGAGAAAAAAATTGAATCCGTTGAGTAAATCTGGCCTATTAAGCAATTAACAGAAAGTATTACAGAATTAGCACCCGACGCTTAAGGTACGTTGTTACATACTGGAAAATTGAATAATCTGAACTAAGATAATTATTCGTCAATATAGAACACAAAAAAAATAATTGTATTTCCTAATATTAATCGCGTCTTGCTTGTGGTCTTAAGCACACACTGATTTTGAAAAAATTTTCCTTGTAATAAATCTAATTAATTAAATAATTTACAGTCGAAAGCTTATATCTGTTTTATTGCATACTTTTTAGAAATCCATTTCAATATTGAGCTTAAGGATATAGATTGTGTTTAATGGATGAAAGAAGATCGGGCACTACAGATAGAATATGAGACCGGACTACTCCAACATTTCACGTCTCGCGACATCATAATAGAGGCTCTTTTTCTTGTCGCATCCCTTTGATGCCCCGATCCGCTTTTCGCAAATAATTTAAAATCGCTACCCTCGACACTTTTGAGATAAGTTTCCGCTCCGGTTCACTTTAATTGATAAGATATTTTCGTTTCGATTAGAAATGACAACGCCACTTGCTTGTCGCTATAGATAGATAGTGTTCTAACGATGTTACGATTCGGCCTGTAAAATGCAAAATTAGTTTAAATATTTACACCAATTGGTTTTTATTTAATAGAAATAAGAAAACAGGAAAAAATGCTGAAACCTTGACTAAAAACCAATCGAATTATTCGATTTAAGGAATATATAAGCATGTGAAGAAAATCACAAGGAAAGAATCTGGTTGCATGCTAACATGTTGAATTATGTCAGTAAGTAAAATAAATTGAGTGATTTGATATACAATGTCAGCAAGTTTTGGATAGGTCAAGAAATATAACTGAGTTAATAAACTGCTATAATGCTGTTAGCAAATATTTTATACATAGAAGGGACAGTCTCTATACATAAAAGTTTTGATAAATTTGTAGATAATGGATATAAAAAATAAAATTAAAGAGCATGGTTAAAAAATATAAAGACCGGATCGTCGTATAAATTTAATTTTTTATTTATTCATAACTATAGCATAAGTTTAACATGCCGTAATATTGTTAATATAGGATAGATAGATTTTAAGACAGAGCCGCAATAAGTTGATTTTTAATGCCAAGGGTAAAATTCATTATCTTTATATATAACCAACCCATACTCACTCCCACAAAACATAAAAAACAACATAAGGCTCCGAAACAGGCTAAAATGACGAGCCAGACTAACAAACAATCCAGACTTAAACACACAAACAAACAGACTCACGAATACAATCAAAACAGACACAAAAACTCACAAAAACAACTCATGGACTGAATACATCACCACACTCCACCCACAAAACAACTCTCTATGGATCGCCAAATCGATGCAAGGTCGCAACAAAGTGGCATATCCTAATATCCATGGACTGAGAGGAATGGTGTATTCCAGCGAAAAGAAGCCGAGGCCTTCACAGACTCGCTGAATTCGCAATTCACCTTAGGCGATGTAGGATATAGATCACGAGGCAACCATAGAGAGAAACTACAGAGAAATACTAACTTACGAAAACGAACACCAAGACGACGAAGCACAACCAACCAACACTGCAGAAATTGCGCAAATTATTGCGCAATTAAACCCGAAAAAAGCACCCGGTTACGACAACATACCAAACAGAGCACTAAAAAACTTACCAGAAACAGCCTTACTCAAAGTGACTTACATCATAAACAAAATACTATCACTAAAACTCTTTCCAAAATCTTGGAAAAAAGCAAAAATCATACTCATTCCAAAACCGCACAAAAATTTGATCTTTCCTCAAAACTGGCGACCTATTAGCCTCTCATCACTGAGCAAGTTGACGGAGATGGTTATGCTGGAAAGATTGACCACTCACATAATCCAAAACAATCTGATCCCAGATGAACAATTTGGGTTCAGAAAACAACACAACACCGAGCTCCAACTAGCCAGACTTGTCGAGGAGGCGACTAGAGGACTACAAAGACGGGCATCGACCGGAGTTGTAGTCCTTGACGTCGAAAAAGCCTTCGACAAAGTTTGGCATTCACAAACTAGACAGATTACACAAAATATCGCCACCACTAACTCAACTCATAGCATCATTCCTCAAACACAGGCCCTTCGCTACACAAATAAACACAACGCTATCCACCACATGGCGCATAGAGGCAGGAGTCCCCCAAGGCTCTCCTCTGTCGCCTACGCTCATTATACACAACAGATATACCTAGACACCCAAACACAAAACTCTCCATATTCGCAGACGATACATGCATATTCTCAATAAACAACAATCATGTAAGACTCAAGAACCACGTACAGCTACACTTAGACTCCATATACGAATGGGTAGAAACTTGGAATATTAAAATTAATGAAGATAACACCCAGGCCATACTCATAACAACTAAACGCAATAAACCTATTCCAAATTTAAATTTACAAAATTCAATATTAAGATCGTCTGATTCTCTTAAATATCTAGAGGTAACTCTAGACAGTAAACTCACTTTCCAGAAACATATTCAAGCAAAAGTAAACGAAGGCATTGCGGCCAAACAAGCTTTCTACCCACTAACAAACAGAAAAAGTAAAATGTCACTAAAGAATAAACTAATGCTCTATAATCAGATAATAAAGCCCAAAATTCTATATGGAGCCATAGTATACACACATGCATGCAAAACAACAAAGAAAAAACTTCCAAACAAAACACTCAGACAAATTGTGAACGCACCTTGTACGTTCGCAATGCAGACATTCACAACGATCTCAAAATAGACACAAACAGCTACTTGGCAGGCAACACACAATCTTCTTAGAACAAGTACGCAATTATACAAATCCAATCATAAGAACACAGTAGAGTCACACACCCAAACAGAACAGTACACAAAAGTCTACTACTCCCACCAGAACACACACACAATACACTAGAGAAAAAATAAAAAAAACCTAAAAAAAATAATATCAGTATCAATATCATTCTTATCTTCAAAATTTTCAAAATTTTTCAAAATTTTTTCAAAATTTCTAAAAGGTTCGTTCCTTTCATAAAATCAAAAATTTCACATCTCCGAAAATTTTAAAAAATCTCAAACTAAAAATTTTTTCCAAAAATTTTCTCAAGTTTTTAAATTACAAAAATCACTAACATACAAGAATGATCTCAATAATAACTGGGGACGAGAACATCGCTGATGCCCTAGGCCGGGTTCCCGCTTAAAAACGGGGGTGTACAGGCATTAAGGGACTGCACGGGGTAGCTCGCCGTATGGGCTCCATGCGTAGAAGTAGGGTCAGGGGGTAACACCCCATGTATCACGTGCAGTTATTTCCTGGGGTGGCCGATTTGACTTGCGGTGAAATCTGCAAAATCCAAATAGCAATTCTCCTTCCATCACTAACGGCTCCAAGGCGTACCTGCTTCCAACAACGTTCCTTCCAACTCCACAACCCACGTCAAGATCTACAAGCAAACAAATTCCACTAACTCAAGAAGACACAAGATCCACGATAGTGCAAGAGTACCTAGTGCACTAGCACAATGAAAAATCATAATAACGAAAAGCCCAGTTAACCAACTATATCCCGAACTAACCAATATAAAGACAATGAATTAATGTCAACTCTGTTGGGATGGACGCATCTTAATGGAGGAGATATCATATAAAAAGCAATTTATTGGAAACAAGACATAGACATAAAACCCTAGTTTTAAAAGTAAATGGCATTATAAGCCAGTATAAGGAAGGAAGGCGATGCTCTCAAAACGGATAGGTTTGCACTTGTTAAAATTAAGTATAAGGTATAATAGGGCAGCAAGATAAAAGAAATCAAATCGGGAGGGTTTTTTATCATATATAATTAGTAATAAGTTAAAGACAGAACCGTATTTAAATAATACGTTTGTCACGTAGTTGCTTTATTAACACAATGAATACTAAAGCCTAGTTCTCAGAGCTTCGACTGTCGCCCGCGACAATCCCCACTCCTTGCCTTTTCAATGTCGAGCGACAGCTGTCACGTCACGATGATGTCAATCATCTGTCATTTTACGCAATATCTCCAATGCAAATTAAGTGAAGTTGATTCAAACCAACTACAGCGAGACAACAAACCGGCGACACTGTGGAGGGGGTTAAGGGTTCTGACATTCCTTGCCTCCTATTGGCCAGAGAGAGTGTAGCTGGCGACAGTCGAAGCTCTGAGAACTAAGCTTAAGACGTAAAACGTTATTTGCAATAGAAGCAAATACATTTTTTAAATAATACATTTCAAGTAAAAGGCCGGGATTAACAAGTTATGATTTTGTTAATAAGACAACTAAGCATCACAAATAAGAAAACATAGGATAGGATTATAACATTGCTAATATAACTTGTAAAACAATTTTTCTTTTGTTACATGTATAACAAGCAGTAGCAGTCTCCATTAACAAAGAGCGAGTCAAACCGCACAAGAACTTACGACTACATAGGAGACTACAAAATGAAATGCAAATGGGTGGATCTAAGCCAGAACAAGTCCACTGACGAAATATATAATAAATTATAGTAAAATTACGTGCAATGCAATGTACCTTCTCGAATCGAGGTCTGCTTTTATCTCTTAAAAAGCATAAAAGCCTAAATAAAGCGTTGGGGACCAACGCTATCACGGAGGGGAAATGTGTGAACTACAAAAAGCAAAAACCTACCAATTAAATATCACCCTGTCCTAAGTTTGAACTTGAACTTGACAAATGTTATATAAACATTCACTGTTAATTATAAACAACTTGAGCGGTCGACGGAAGCGATTTTAATATTTAATGATGCAGCCATCAACACTTTGTAACATATAAATACCCAGGCAAACGCCAAATTCATCAGGCTTTCGGGTCTTTCAACTCCGCTTCATCTAGCTGAGGGCAGTACATAGGTACGTCCACTTCTAGTTGTTCTATCCCACAACCCCATATCTGTGAACACCTGTGCACACGCACAGGGCGATCAGGTCCTTACCTAACCTAGATGGATGTATGCACAGGTATACGACAACCGGGGATTCTACAAAGTAGAGACAGTCGAATTTACAAGTGAAGTATTAGAATTTCCAGTAAAGGGATAGTTTTTTGGGATTTTTAAAAAGTAGTGCAAGTGCCTTAGAAATCCATGATAAACTTAAACCAGAAAGACTTACCGTATAAATATCAAAACGAATACATAAATAAAACAACCACGCTCACATAAACTTTATTAATAAAATATTGACGTCGCTTTCTAGAAAAACTTTGAACTAAGCATCCCTCGAGAAGACATGCATTTATTATTAATTGGGTACAGTGTAAACTCTAAATCCATTTATAAACTTAAACACGCCTTTATTAATATACAGTCTAACCGTTCGTTGTTAAGTTTGTTTGTAAATAATGTTATTATTGTTTTTATCAATGTGACTCCTTTATCATCTCTTCTCAATTTGCCGTAGTGCGATACCACTCTCCTGCACGCTAAATAAGGCGTGGCGTCGCAAGTAAAAAATACAGATCGTGACAATATAACGATCTAATAATAAGGGTAGGACAGCCTTTTTATTAAAAGTATTTCTAGATTCTTATCGAAATGCACGTCCATATAAAATCAAATAAATATTTACTATTATTTTTCCCAAAAGTCAAGGGAAAATTGAAGAAAATATACATCGAGCAAAACATATCACTTTATTTGGAACAGTAGCTTCGTTTATAAATGGAAATAATTTTTCGAATGAACATATAATTCCGTCTTAATAATAAAATTGTTAGAATAACGCTTCGCTTATTCCATGTGCCAACAAAATCCGTTTAACACCGAAATTATCTTGATACGCGTAACACAAAGATCAGACTTAGCTTTTAGACAAAATAACTTTTAATTGGATTTAACTAGAAGGCACGACTCAAGCCTCCGGCTTAGTTAATTTAATTTCTTCTTTCGTAATTCAAAATTCTGAGGCGACAGTTCGTAAAATAGCGAATATTAAGGTCAATATTACAGATTCCAAATAACATACATAACATTAAGAATTTGCAGCACTCAAAGGCTAAATTATTATTGTCAAAACCGCTAAAGATACGCCATTAGTTGTATTCCTTTCACAGCTAAGAACAGTCCGAAGTAGGACTGGTGCTTTAAGTTACCATTCCTTTAATTTTGAGTGTGTTATAGTGGAAGCGTTCAAGATTCAAGCCAGATTTCCCCTGTCCCCTTATTTCCGAACTGTACCACCTTTATTGATGGTGCTTGAAGCCCTAGTTGAATTTTGTGAGGTTATTTCGCAATTTTGACACTTTTTTAATTGAAAGTTTGTTTATTGTTTTTTGCGTTTCCCGTTATGTTTGTGGTAAAGTTATCACCCGACTAATATAATTTGTGCCTAAACAAACTAGATTAATTTCGCGTTTACTTGCAAAAAAACATACTGGATTGATTTCCTTCCACTCCGGAAAACTTCAGCAGTTATTTCGCAATTAAAAATAAGCAAAAATTTTGTCTAAACTTTTGTGTCCGAAAATGTCTTATATCATTAAAATATTAGAAAAAAAAAATGTTTTATTGCCATGGCAACACTCGATATTATCTGCATATTATAGATAAGCGCTTATGGGCATGACACCACCTCAAAAGCAAGGTTTATTTCCGAATTATAGGGATATCGGGTGTTTTAATTCGTGTTTAACAGTGGTTGCGATGTTGCATTTGCGTATAGGTGCGTGCATTACTTTTGAAATTTTTGTTTGTTGTTGGTTTTCGGTTCGGTTTTCGATAATAGAACTGAATAAAAATGACTTTACATTTTCCCGTTTATAATCCGGTGTGTTTTTTTCCTCTTAAAATCTGTTCTTACAGAGCAAAAAAGTTGTATACACATCATCAGCTCTTACTGCTCTATAAGACCCAGGTAAGACCAACTCTGGAATACTGTTCTCATGTATGGCGCTCCGCATCCAAACAGTTGCTCAAGATATTGGACGCCATACAGATAAATTCATCTTGTGGATGACCCAGAGTTGACTAAAGACCTTGATAGCCTTAAACATCGAAGAAAAGTGGTTGACCTATCTCTTTATTATATATACTACTATGAAACGTGTTCGAACGAGCTGGCACTTTTCATTCCTCCCAGAGTTGTGCCAAACACCCGTCAGACACAGCCTGCATCAATATACGATTCAGTTACATAGGACGGACTCCTTTTTCTGGAGGACTACCTCGCTCTAGAATGGACTTCCGGGTAACGTCTTTCCCTAAAAAATCTGGTTACGTAATTAAGCCTTTAGATACTTGTTACTAACCCATGAAACCTTCAATACACAAAAAGGACAATAATTTATTAGCGTCATTAATGGGGGTATATTTTGTATGTAGTACGAGTACTATGTGAATCCCCCCAACACGAGAGGAACCTGGTGTATTGTTATTAAAAACATTATCAGTTTGCATCGCTGATCGCGATAAAGCTGGAAATTCCTGATGAGTTTTCTTTTTAATTGGTAAGGTGTTATTGTTAAGCTGCTCTTTATCTTAGCTTGAGTGAAGCCCTTAATCTGGTTATTATTTGAGGTCGACTGAAGGTCGTCCTCTATTTCTATATTTAGACGTATACCTGGATTCATTTGGACATTTTGCTTTGAGCTGTTCAATAAATTGCTGTATAATTTCTGGTCTTCATGGCCATTTCTTTGCGACTGTTGGACCCTATACACGTAAAGAAGACTTTTCCGTATTTAGCACATCAAACTTTAGAAAACGACTGAAACTGAATCAGTTATAATTGCCTTCTGATACGCCTCTGCCGGCGCTAAATAACTGTGGTGATGCTTTGTCATTTTCTTTTGTCCTTCTGAGAGATGAAGCTTTTGGCTTATCAAGAAATTTAGTGAGACCATATCCATCTAAAAATCTATGTCGTGAAAAGAGGATCTTTAACTACAGACATGCATCTAGATTTTGCAAGTATAATAGTACAGTGG
>MU187213.1:0-60851 GCA_016904865.1 Pissodes strobi | reverse complement strand
GAAAATTGCCTTTTGATTGGGAGCGGTTCCATAAAGACGAGAGCCCGTCTCGAAATAAAAGTTAATGGCAATGAAACGGCAACGGTTATGCCCGGTAATGTTAAGTAATTTTAGATAATCGCATTTGATGAATATGGATATTGTCTCTAGAACATTGATAGGGGCTTAACATTAAAATGTATTTTTGAAGTGACACTTCTTTAAGCGTGCTGTACCTGAAGAGTAGCTAGTGAATGCGTTATAAAAGTTACAAAATGTGTGATATGGCGAACGGTAATGAAAGTAGAGAGGAAAATCAATGAGGCGAATTTTGAAACGGGCTGGCCCAATTCAAACGAAAAATGGGATAACCAACTTCTTTCCTTCCGCACCGAACTCGTCTATCTTCCTCTGGCAGAAACTGATCGTTACACAGGCCAAGGGTTCATGTAGGTATAGTATATTCTACCATTCGTATCAGCGAAACTGTATAAAATAAAAATGTATAATAGTATGTTCTACCATTTGTGCCAGCAAATTTGCATGAAATGAAAATATTATTCTGTTTTGTGCAAATAAAATTTCACTTCTGGTTTGTGGTCCACAAGCACACCAATATTTTTTAGTGTATTACAACTCAATAATTTTAGCAGATTTATGCTAAAGAGAAATTTTATTTCTCCCGCTCCCATAGAAATCACTGGAATCACATTTCTTACAGTAAAAGAAGGATATTTTAGTTTTAGCCTTGTCCGGCTTTCCGATATCTCATGTTATTATTATTTCCTTTACTATTATTGCTTAATACTTGTTATTATATAATGTTCCCGTTACTCTTCTCTAAATTTTCTCTTATATAAATAACTGCAATATTCAACTTGCTTATTTTCCTAACTCAAAATTTTACTTGTCCCTATTAATTATTCAGCTCGTTTTTGATTCCCCTGATACATTTTCGTACTATGAAAAGGGTTTGAAAACATTCCTGGGTTTTATTGATCTTACTGCAGCGTATGATACTGTATCGAGAGAAGCATTAATATACAATCTACTCAGAGCCATACCATGCCTGAAAACATGCAATCTAATTAATAACCCACCAACAGTAATATTATTTCAAGTATTTGAAATAAAGGCAGTACTAAGAAATAGTAAAATGGCCTTCCACAAGGTTGAGGGCTCGCCCCACTCCTATTCAATCTTTATTCGGCTGACTTACCTAAAACGAGGTGAAGGAAAATTACTTATGTAAACGACTTGGCGGTCTCTTAGCAGCTCAAACTCAAATTACCAACTGAGCAGGCCTTGAATGAGGACCTTGCTTGCCTTAATCATTACTGCAAATAATGGAGGCTGTCCAACAGAAGTTTGCTGCTTCCATCTATCGAGGCAGTCGGCATGCAGCCATATCCTGCAAGTAGAATTCAATCACAGAATTATTAACCATAGCAGAAATCCCAAGTACTTAGACATGACACTGGATCGATGACTAATATCTTGGAGATGTAGCTGGTAAACTGAAAACACGCAATAACATAACCGCCAAACTTGCTGAAAAAACATGAGGAGCTACAATAGCGACACTTTGGACATCAACTCTCGCCTTGGTGTACTCTGTCGCGGAATATTGCTGTCCTATTTGGATCAACAGTGCAGACACCATAAGAGTAGATGGGCAACTTGACCAAACGGTACTACTGATTACTGAGACTATACTGCCAACACCAATGCGCTGGCTCTCAACGCTCAGAAATATCACATCAACCGCAGCCCTCCTTCCGTAACAACGTGGACCTACCAATTCATACTAATAACTTCTACCTAACAGGGCAATACCAATAATACCATCTGCTTAAATCAAGCATCTAGCAGTTCGATTAGCACTAGAATGAAATTAACTTTAACGCCACTCATAAAGGGTTTGCTTCGTGGAAGGAAAGCACAGGAGACCATTGCATTCAACTAGACCTAGAAAATCCAACTCAGAGTTTCAATCAATGGATCTGACTTGCCACACTCAACCGAGTTAGAACATGTTGCGTGAAATTTGCTGATTCTCTACACAAATGGGGCAGGGCAGGGCTGAATTGTCACAATCTGATTGTGAAGCCTAGCGGCAGACTATCCGCCAGATTGTATCGGAATGCCCTAACCGTTCCTACCCAGGCGACCTCGAGGACTTCATAAGAGTTGTACCAGAGGCAATCAATGACTACGCATTTTGGATCTAAATATATTATTTATCATATCAGTTACAGTTATTTTTGCTCATATATATTTAAATCTTATTTTATATGACATGGACACGTCTTCTGCAGTATTTTGTATTCTGTCTTCTTTCATACAATATCGAACTGTAACTCTTATATGATAAATAAATAACTAATCCTATTTGTTTTTCCAATTAAACATAAAGTTTGTCTTTTTTAGATTTCGTTATGTGTCCAATAATGCATAAAATTCGTAATAAAAGCCAACAAATTGTGTTCTTGATATTGCAAGTGGAAAAGGACTCCATATATACAAACAAATTCTAGCAAAAATAACAGTTATTTTAAAAAATTGCAGAGGAAATTTCGACATTCAATCGGAAGGAATAAGATATCTCCGGAAGCACTATTTCGACCTCGATCTCGACCTTTTAAGTGAGTGATTAAGTATTGATTTGGCTTTATAAAAGATGAGCAAAAATGCAAATTTAATTTGAAGTGGAACGATTCTTCGCTGAAATGTTAAAATAATATGAATGTTACAAGGATATATTCTGGTTACATTTTAGTAACAATTGTATGATAAAACTATATCATTGCAAAAAGTAAAACTTGAAGAATAAATTTAAAACATACTAAATAATGCAAACGTTTGCAAAGCCAATGTTACGTCAATCATAAAAAGTGTTGCAACTGCACATGTCTATTTGATACATACATTTTAACATTGAAAATGTTTCTGTTTTCCTATTATCGGGTATCAAATCACGAAAAGTGCATGCTACATTTGCCACACATGACGTCAGACGCGTGAGAGATCGTGTTAGTTTGTTTATGTGGACGGAATCGGTTCAAACGACAAAAATATATTAAAACTAACTGAAAGTAACCGAAAGTTGATTGAACGACTAACCCAAACTAATGTAAACCACCAAAAAGGGTTAAAATGCATCAGAACAGATTAAAAAAAAATAAAAGTAAGTAACTAGCTCAAAGTATCCGAACTTTGGCAACTAACCAAAAACATTAAAATTGGTTATAACGTATCGGATCCAGTTCAAATTACTAAAATAATTGGAACAGATAGTAAGTTAAAACGAACCCAAAATGGCTAAAACCTATCGGAACAGATTAAAAATATTAAAGTAAGTTCAAATTAGCCGAAATTAACCGAATTTTGGCAACTAACCAAAATTAATCAAAAACATTAAAATTGGTTATAACGTATCGGAACCGGTTCAAAGGACTAAAATAAATAAAAATTAACTGAAACTAACCGAGGGTTGATTGAATAACTAACCAAAAGTAATCAAAAGCACCAAAACGGTTTAAAATGTATACGAATAGGTTACACAAATCGAAGTAAGTTAAAACTAACCAACACGAATCGAATTTTGGCGACTAACCAAAACACTAAACTTGATTATAATGTATGGAAGATGGTTTAAATGCATACTTCTTCGGTTCCATGAGTGACTTTTCATGGTCGCGTCACGACACGGAAAATTTTCATGAATGTCACGACACGGTTTATGAAAAATTGCTTATAACTTATTGGAACCAGCTCAAATAGGTAAAATAAATTGAGACTAAGGAAACTAACCGAAAGTTGAGTGGTAGGCTAACCAAAACTATCATAATAATTGATTATAACGTATCGAAACCAGTTCAAATGACTAAATTAAGTTGAGACTAAGTGAAACTAACTGAAAGGTGATTTGGCGTCTAACCAAAACTATTAAAATTGATTATAACGTCTCGTAAACAGTTCAGATGACTAAAATAATTTCATACTAAGTGAAACTAACCGAAGGTTGATTTGAGGACTAACCAAAACTAACCATATCTATTAAAATTGATTATAACGTATCGAAACCGGTTCAAATTACTTAAAAAGTTGAAACTAACCGAAAGTTAATTGGACGACTAACCAAAACTAACCAAAATTGATTATAACGTATCGGAATCGGTTCATATCGCTAAAATAATTTGAGACTAAGTGAAACTAACCAAAAGTTGATTGGACGACTAAATAAAACTAACCAAATCTATTAAAATTACTTATAACGTATCGGAACCGGCTCAAATTAGAAAAATAAGTTGACACTAAGTGAAACTAACCGATAGTTGATTACACGACGAACCGGAACCATGCAAATCTATTACAATTGACTATAACGATATTGGAGCCGACTCAAATGACTAAATTAGCTTGAGAACAAGTTAAATTAATCGAAAGTTGATTCGCCGACCAACCAGAATCAACCAAATCTATTGAAATTGCTCATAACGTATCGTAACCAGTTCAAATGACTAAAATAAGTTGATACTAGGTGAAACGAACCGAAAGTTGATTAGACGACTAATCAAAACTAACCAAATCTCTGGAAATTGATTATAACGTGTTGGAACCGACTTAAAATAATTTGAGAAAAAGTGGAACTAACCAAAAGTTGATTGAACGACTAATAAAACCTAACCAAACCCAATAAAATTGATTACGACGTATTGGATCCGGTCCAAATAACTAACCGAAAGTTGAATGGCCGACCAACCAAAACTAATCAAATCTATTAAAATTGGTTATAACGTATCCAAACCGACACAAAGCAGTAAAATAAGTGGAGACTAAGTTAAATTAACCAAAAGTTGATTACATGACTAACCGGAACTAACCAAATCTATTAAAATTTATTAGAACGTATCGGAGCCGTCTCAAATGACTAAATTAGGTTGAGCATAAGGTGAACTAACCGAAAGTTGATACGACGACTAACCAGAACTAGCCAAATCTATTGAAATTTTTTATAACGTATCGTAACCAGTTCAAATGATTAAAAGAAGTTGATACTAGGTGAAACTAATCGAAAGTTGATTAGACGACTACCCAAACCTAACCAAATCTTTGGAAATTGATTGTAACGTATTGGAACGGATTTAAATGATTAAAATAATTTGAGACTAAGTGAAGCTAATCTAAAGTTGATTGAACGACTACTAACGAGCCATTAAAATTGGAACCGGTCTGTATGACTAAAATAAGTTGAAACCAAGTGAAACTAACCGAAAGTGGATTGTACAACTAACCACACCAAACCAAATCTGTTAAAATTGATTATAACGCATCGGAACCGGCTCAAATAGGTAAAATAAGTTGAGACTAAGTGAAAGTTGATTATACGACTAACCGGAACTAACCAAATCTACTAAAATTGATTATAACGTATCTGGGCCGACTCAAATGACTAAATTAAGTTGAGAAAAAGTTTAATTAACCGAAAGTTGATTCGACAACTAACCAGAACTAACCAAATCTATTAAAATTGATTACAAATTGTCGGAATTCACTCAAATGGTTAAAATAAGTTTATACTAAGTGAAACTAACCGCGTTAGATCAATCGTGAGACGAATCGAATGCAATTTTTTTTTTGGTTTTTACAACCACCCCTAATGTTATAAACTGTAAAAACGATCGAAGGTAATATGTATTTATGTAGTATATTTTGGTAAACTTATCTTACATAATCTGCTAAAAGTAATTTTTTACATTAAAATGTGTTAGGGATGGGTGAGGGTGACGTTTAGTTTCTCACGACAGACTAGTCGTGTTGCATATCGTTAGATCTGGGAATGAGAGACGAATCGAATGTAAATGTTATTTTGCTTTTTACAACCACACTTAACGTTATAAATTGTAAAAAACAACGACACCTGAAGTAATATGCATTTATGTGGTATATTTGGTAAACTAAACTTACGTAATCTAATCTGATCTAAACCAAACTAACCCAAACTTATATCAACTATTACTTTCAACACAATTATGAGTTTTCTCAGATCTCAAATTTAATTAGCGTGTTATTCTGCTTCGGTATTTTCAATGTCTCCCCCGGTTGCATCTTTGTAAAGGGCTGTGATGTTTTTTTTACGTAAGTAACTAATAATAATAATTATGTAATATAATAAAATAGTAATGAGTAAGATATCGTAAATACCAAAACACGTGTAGAGAGTAGATGATACAAATTGGAAATTACCTATATTTAGAATGAAGACAATGAGAAAAGGCAATTTAATTTATTAGCCAACTAGCAAAATAGATCTCTAAATCTTTGCTCCTGCAGGAGACCAATTTTATAATATTATTGACTAAATGATCTTACAACTCGTATTATAGAAACAACTATTATTATTTAAAGAGGATTGTGCAAGGATTGTACAAGATTTGTACATACACTTACTCCAATAACTATTGATATTCTTTAAAGTAATTAATAACAGTATAATATGCATTGAGTATTTAATTAAGCTATTAAGACACGAGCATGAGTATTACGTACTAGTCATTAAATGTAAGACATACATCATTTTTCTACAACCAGTTGTAATAATGAAAAGCAAGTATTTTGATTTTTAATATTTATTAAATTTTTAATAATATTCTATTCTAGTTATCTGGTAGAGCTAATGTCTCAATATCATTCTCACTATTATACATTTTTACCGATAATATTTTCTAAAAGCGCATTTTTTTGGAATTTACTAGGTAAATAGTAGCTTTCAAAATTAATACATTTTTATTGGTTATAAACTTGAATCTGATGAAAAATCTGTGTCTTAATGATTCTAGTTACATTAGAGGGAGTTAAGAATAATGAATTGTGTCGCGTTTGAAACCCTGATAACATATTGTTTAATTGAGAACTCCGTATGATAAAAATGTATTAAAATTTTGGTTATCTAGGCGCGGGTCTTTTAACTTGGGTATCTCCGATTTTGCAAGTTTTCTTTTTTTTACTAGAAAGGGGTCCTATAATTTAATTTTTCAGAAGATAGACATACTGTGCCATATTTGTTCTTAAGATGTTTATTGTAGTATCGTTAGCAAAATTCGTTACCAAAAACGGTGCACAATAGGTGCTGCTATCTCTTTCTTTTATCCAGGTAAATAAATGCACACTGATTTTGCGAATGGAATACACTATTCGCTTATCTGTATGTATTCGTCAAATATGTCACTTTATGCATGTAACCCATAATAACGAAGTAAATTATTTTAGTCAGCAGACTTTTTTATATTAATTTGAGTTACTTTCTGTTCGTTTTACTCCCAGGGCCAGCGAAGCGAGTGGGGAATTTGCAATAAATGTAGGGCGCTTGTTTGGATTAGTTTCGGTTGGATAAAAGTCCAGTAAAAGGGCAATCAATCACTTCGTGATTTAGTGTTACTCCCCATAAGAAAATGAGCACCGTTTGGCAACATTGCACCAAGACCTCCGAATTTGTCAGTATTTTCACGTTTCACCTGGGCAGGCAAGTAATAGTGTAAGTTAGCGTTTCTACACCAATTTAACCGCAGAACTCAAATTGTTGCCACTAATTACTCTATAGGACACGCCCTTTTTAATGAAAAAAAAAATCATTGTAATGTCAGAAGGCATCTAGGCGCAGCAAAAATATAAACATTTTCCAAATACTTCAAGAAGTTAAGCTCTACCTAATTTTAGAGGTCGCCAAATTCAATTATGGTGTCTTGGGAGTATTTAAAAATGTGTTGGAATCTCTGGTAATAGATTCGAAATTTAATCTTAAGAGTTTGCAAATTTCGGCTGGTTTGACTTTATTGTCAGATAAGGATAATCGTGTATTAATGCATACTGTGGAAAAATGAATTACGGAACTAATGACATGCCAGAACATTGGAAACATTCTGACACCTTATTCTTGGCCAGAAAGTATCACTATTAATCGTATAAATTTTACCAAGTTCTTGCTTTTCATTATTCTTAACTTTCTCTCATTCTGTTTAACAGGCATTGTTAGATACCATTTTGGTGTTATATCTTAAGTTAGAGCTCTACTGACATGAAGAATTAGGTGGTATTTTTCATTCTCTTTTAAAATAACTATTCCTCTTAATTCTATTCCACTGAGTTATCGCTGATACACGTCTTAACCTAAGAAAGTTAATTGATTTTTGTATAGAATTTGAGTAATACAATTTATGGCTTAGAATATAAAATGGGGTAAATATTGCTACAGGATTCTTATTAAAATTATTTAATAATTATTGTGTAAGTATTGCTTTTACATGTGTCATTTATTACTTCTACTAAAACTAGATTCATTCAGACCCAGGTTTTGATAATTATTAAAATTATTTAATAATTATTATGTATTGCTTTTACATCTGTCATTTATTACCTGTACTATAACTAGATTCATTAAGTCACAGATTTTTCATTCCGATACAAGTTTATAACCAATAAAAATGCAAGACCACATCCATGTTCAGTCAATATCAAAGATTACGATGACCATGACAGATTTGAAATTTATTAATTTTGAAAGCTACTATTTACTTAATAAATTTCACAAAATTGGGCTGTAAGAAAATACACTGCGTCCATTTATTATGCAATAGCTAAAAAAGTACTTTAAACGCTTGTATTCTCATCAACTTTTGATCAATCAATTCCATTTTTTTATTATTAGGTCGATTTACTCTTGGACTACTTAGTACAAAATGGTTTGCCCTATTTTAATTCTGTTTTATACAGGGTAATGTCGAAAATATCAAGGCATGTAAAATCATCTCATTTTAAAATTGGTGTTTAAAAAATTCAAAGCAATAAAAATTTTATTTTTTTAGCGTGTTGGTTATAGGTTTCTGTTAAGTAGTTCCTGTATTAATTACAGCGCAGTGCCGTTCGTGTTACTTCAAAAAAAAAACAATAAGATTTCAAAAATCGTGATATTGCCTATTAATTATGAACTGAAAACTCTTCGTTGCTATAGTGATTTTCCTTACTATATTAGTTAGGTACATACTGTACAAGATACAGAGCAGTACCACGGCACATATAACAACGTGGCAGTACCGTTCATGCTAATAAAAAGATACAAACATCGTGATTTGGCATACTCAATATTAAATTTAATACTGGTTGTAAATCGCTCCCTAAGCGATTTTCTTTCCTAGGCAACCGATTGTCAATTTATCAAAGTTATAAACTTATTCACAGCTTTTATTAATTTATTGATTTTTTTATATCTCCTCGAATAGGTTGCCTTAACTACCTGTACTTTAAACACTTGAAATAACTCTTAAGATTCTTAAGTAGGTACGTCCATAATTGGCCGCATCACGATTTTTGCATTTTTTTATTAACACGAACGGCACTGTGCTGTAACTGGTACAGTATGTATCGTACTAAGATAACAATGAAAATCACTATAGCAACAAAGCGTTATCGGTTCATACTTATCTATTTGCCAATATTACTATTTTAATTTTTTTTTAAGTAACACGAACGGCACTGCGCTGTAATTAGTACAGAAACTACCTAACTGAAACTTGTAACTAAGACGCTAATAAAATAAATTTTTTATTGCTTTGACTTTTTTAAATACCAATTTTAAAATGAGATGATTTTACATGCCTTGATATTTTCGACATCACCCTGTATAAAACAGAGCTGAAATAGGGCAAACCACTTTGTACTAAGTAATCCAAGAGTAAATCTACCTAATAATCAAAAAATGGAATAGGTTGATCAAAAATTGATGAAAATACAAGCGTTTCAATTTTTTTAGCTATTCCATAATAAATGGACGTAGTGTATTAGCGCTAAAAATATATAATAGTGAGAATGATATTGAGAATTTAGCTCTCCCAGATCAAAGAATATTAATATTCTTTGCCCAGATATAGTTTGTTATTCTGCTTCGGTTTGTAAGGAAGTTTGTCAATATTAACGAAAATAAATATTTATTATATTATTTACTAATAACATATTACCACCAATCCTTCTGTGTGGAATTTCTCACGTAGATATATATTTTAATTTTTTTGTTTTCAACTAACATGTCCTGCTACTATAAATATTACTCTACATATAAAATTAAAATTGAAATAAGTCAATTTTAATGTATCGGTTGCCCGATAAAACCACAAAGTGACGTAACTGAGTTTCAAATAGTTTTTAAATTAAAAAGAGTAGCAATCGACATATTTCACACGTAATTTCACGAACGGACGAAATTGTACAAGTGGCCATATTAATGGGTTGTGTTAGGGTAGTTAAAAAAAAGCGATACGATTACTTTAATAAATCGTAAAAACCTTATAACGTTTTCGTGTAAAATTGTAAAAATTGGGCTACATCATTTCGTGAAATTGACGATGATATATACGAACAAGGCTCTAACAGCTTTAGTTGAATATTGGATATCAAAGAAAATACTACCTCACTAAGGATTTTAAGCTGACTTATAAGCCAGTAGTACTAAGGCCATATCGTTTGCGACTGACTCTTCAATAGGATTTAAATTTCCATTTAAAAATATGGACGGCCAAATCCTAAGCCAATCGGCGGAGGAGATAGATAAATCCGGTTTCCGCCCGGCGAATTTTATTCAAACACTTTCCTGATAAATGTAATTTGGATAAAGAATCCACAGTCGGGCCCGGATATATGGGGGGATATTTATCATCCTTTGACAGACGACACGAATGTTGGGGCGATCTGGATATTTCGAGTGTTTTTTTTTGCGCGTATGATTAATTGAAGTTCGAAAAAAGACTAGTGGAAAATAACCGAAGTAAAGCGTATTATTTTTTTAAGCTGTTATTTTCCAGTAGGTTTATATATTCAAGTGCAGCTTAGAAGTCTTTAAAAGCTTGACAAACTGTGTTAAAGGAAAAGCAGCTGCTTAATAATTTAGACCGAGCCGTCGTTGTAAGCCTTCAGTTTGCGAAAGAGAAAAATAATTTTTCGACAACTGACGATTTATAATGTAAAAGTTCTAAACCGAGGCTTGACATATTTATAAAATATCTCTAATATCGCGTGAACGGCTTCATAAGACTCGTTTTTAATTTACGACTTTGCTTTGTTTTCCTATCTTTATGTCTCTCAGATTAATGATGAGAATACGAAAGTTGCATTTTTATATCTTGCACGTCTAAATAAATATTTTTGAATTACTACTAGCATTTCCCTACTCGTTTTATTTGTTCAAGGATATGTAATTCGAAAAACCAATTTTATTTATGTGATTCAAGCTTTTAGTATGATAGCATTTTACTATTTCTATATTTCTTCATATTTGAAAATAGTATGTAATTTTAGATGGATATCCACGAAACCCTTATAATAAAATAAGGCCAATAACTTATTTTTGCCATAAAGCTTAAAAATTTTACTTCCAGTACGATGTAAGAATGCAGAATATAGATAAGTCAAGTAATTCAATGAACAATTAAAACCGTAATGTTGTGATCATTTGAAGAGAAATTTATAATTTTGCTCTTCAAATTTAGTTCTGTTCTAGTTTGGCTTTTAGACATCTCAAGTTATTATTATTTCCTTTACTATTATTTTTTAATATTTGCTGTTATTTCCTTTTATATCTGAATATTTTCTCATACGAATTTATTACGTTCCGCATTATTCTGCTTACTAGTTTATCTAGGCCAATATTTTATATTATTATATTACTTTTTAAGTGTTATTGTCAAGACTTGGTTTTGTTATTTTTTTCGTAATTTTTTTATGGTCAATAATTTGTCGCTCTTAATTTTTTGGTTTTCTTTCTTAGCCAAGCGAGCAATATTTTAATTTTGTCTTTGTTAGTATTTTCCCAAATATCATTGATTTAGGTTTTTTTTTATAATTATTAATGTGTTCTTAAATTTCTTTTTTCGATTCAATATTTAACGTTTTTTTTAATGTTTTAATATTTTGCCAAGTTTTTTGTTGGTTTTGATTCTTCTTCGCCATATCTTTTATATTCTTTGTGTCTAATAATGTGATCAATTTTAGTATAGATTCACGTTTGTTTATTCTGGTGGTATTTAGTTTTATCCTGATTTCGTTTTTGAATATCTCATATTATTATTATTATTATTATTATTATTATTATTATTATTATTATTATCATTATTATTATTATCATTATTATTATTATTATTATTATTATTATTATTATTATCGACGCTAACTCATCTTTCGCTGGTAACGATTTAGCCTGATTGACCTGGTGGAAAAACAATTCAGTTCCTCCCACTCAGGCTCCGTTCCGGAATTTGCTGGTTATATGGTATGTCTGAATTATAACTGCCTTCTGGGCGTATCCCATGATGTTCTGGGATAATCCGAGACCCTGAAGATTTTTAGGGAGATTCTTCGAAGTGATCCCTTAAACCGAAATTACCAGTGGGATTCTGAAGACTTTAGTCAGCTGCCAGACGTTCTTCAGCTCTACTGCAATGTTTTCGTATTTCGTAACTTTTTATGTCTCAGTTCTTCTGACGTGCACATCTATGTCAATGATGATTCCAGCACTGCTCTTACTTTCGGACAAATCTTGTAAATCTCCAGTACCTTCATCAGCCAATCATGAGGGCGGTCGAAGGCCTTGCGGTTGTCAACATAGTACACATTGAGTTCTCTTTTCCTAATCTGAACCTGTTTTCTAACCACTGCATCTATGGAAAGTTGATCTTTACACCCGGCTGATCCTCGTATACAACCATTTTACTCTTCCTCCAGTATGTTGTTCGTAGCGCAGTATTCGTATATTCAGTTGTTGAGAAGTGACGTAAAGAGTTTGTATACTACCGACAGGTACATTATTGGTCTATGGTTGCTCGGTATAACGGGGTCGCCCTTCTTGAGCAGCATGTAACTGTTTCCCTCTGTAAGATACTTGGGAATATTGAGGGATCGCATCGTCCAATGTTTCCATATAACATCGAGCAAGGCTTGGAAAACATGCCGGCAGATTTTTGATCCAAAACATGTACACTCCATCTGGTCCCAGCGCTTTCCAATTGACGGTCCTCCTGAGAGCCGGGGAAATATCTTCTGCTGTTAAATGATCCACAGACATTTCCTCAACTTCCGATGCACTTTGTTCAACATCTGCTATCCACTTGGACTCTCTGTTGAAATGCACTGCTTCTGACCAGATGGAGCTCCAATAGTTGTGGAATTCATCTGTGTTGGCTGGGGCTTGTGTACTGTCTGGGTTTTCTAGGCGTGTTTCCAAATTCCTCAAAAATGTCTTTCTGTTCCCTGTGAAGTCTGCCTCTTGTTGTTTTCTCCTGGAAAGTTCATTGTAGCTACGAAGTTGAGCTCCCTT
Source organism: Pissodes strobi (assembly GCA_016904865.1). Classification (NCBI taxonomy): domain Eukaryota; kingdom Metazoa; phylum Arthropoda; class Insecta; order Coleoptera; family Curculionidae; genus Pissodes; species Pissodes strobi. Next base: position 47,512 of record MU187213.1, on the reverse strand, counting down.
AGCGTAAGCTTGTTGTCTGAAGAGGTCTTTTAGTTCCAGTGATGTGGGTATTGGCTGGGGCTTGTGTATTGCCTGGGTTTTCTAGTCGTGTTTCCAAATTCCTGAAAAATGTCTTTCTGTCCGCTGTGAAGTCTGCATTTTGTTGTTTCTATTGGAAAGTTCGTTGTAGCTGCGAAATCGAGCTCCCTTGGCCTTAGCTTGCTGTCTGAAGAGGTCTTTTAGTTCCACAAGTTGTTGATGGGGCTGTGGATCTTCCCAGCAAATTCCTGCTGGGTTCGCTATTGCAGTGGTTTTCCTGATTATTTTCCTCGACCGGATGTTCTGCAGGTATGCGCTTATGACATCGGCTTTTCCGCGGAATTTATCTATATCCTGTTCTAGGCGTCTTTTCCAGGTCGGGATCGCACTCTTCGTATTCTGCCGTGCAGACTTTGGTATGTATATTTTTTGGCAATTGAGTTCGATGACGGTAACAGCAGCGCAGTAGACCGACAAGTGTACGTCATCTAGGGTGCGTCATCTCGCCTTGAAGATGATTCTTAGTTTGGGCAAAGACGGACGGTTATTATTATTATTATTATTATTATTATTATTAATATTATTCTTATTTCTTTTGATATTATTGATCATCGTTTCTTTTTACATATTTCCCTTTACCTGCCCTTCATCTTCTAATTTTATCTATCTTCACCTCACATTAGAAGAAATAAAAAGTGATTAAAGCTAAGCAAAGAAATTCACAATTAAATATGTGTAGGCGAGAACGAGCTGCCTTCGAAGCGTATAAATTAGGCTCTAACTGAAATGCCGGGGAATAGGAGGGTTAAATTTATTTAAAGGCTCCACCTTTGTTTATATAGGGAATAGTTATTCAACTTCGAACTGAAAAAAGGCCTCATCCCTAGATGGCGTCCGGCCTGAAATGTGCCCATTGACGAATTTCAAGAAATTACTACGCGTCCTACGAGAAACGTTGCAAGGAGGGAGCTCCTACATTTCTATTGGTGCATTCCCAAGGGCTGTTACCTGGCGGCGCGGAGTGGAGCCGCGTTGACCAGTGTTCGTAATAATTCCGAATATCTCATTGTTTATTTTTATATTTTCCGCCATTGTTCAAGTTGAACAAGCTTTACTTTGTAAAATGTTTGTGTTTGGGTTGTAACGATTAATTTTGGGCTGAGTAAATTGCGATTATCTATCTACGTTTTTTTTTTCTAGGTAAGTACAAAAGTACCCACTTCCTTTGTTTTGTAGTTTTTGTCGGAAATCAGAGTATTGCAATAGCAGTTTCGAAGTTTAATAAACAGAACAGGTTTAATTAAATACGATGAACATTTTTATAATAATCATATATATGTAGATAGGGATAGGGTAAATCTTTACATCTACTTTTTTATATCCATCAGTATGCTTTCTCATATTAACGTTTATTTTGTACGTAAGTACATAGTAGATGTTGCACGTCTAGGTGTCTATGAACAGTTTTGAATAGTTAATTAATTGATTCATAGGCATGTATAAGGAAGGATGACAAATGTATGGAATGAATATTGAATTTAATTAATATTATGATATAAGTGTATAAGAGCACTTTTAAAGCACGCGCGTTTAGATTTCTTTAAATTTACTTTTTTGGGTTGTTCCACATTTGTATTTTTTTAATTGTTTCAGTTTTTGACAAACAAATTCTTTACAAACTAAGTCAAAATTACATTAGATTTTAATTTGTTTCAGATAACGTCTATTTTGAGAGCATCAATTTGTAAAGGAACATCCCCTGGGCGAGAAAGCTTTCTTTGATCGCTGTGCCTACAAAGTATGTCTTCATCATTGGTGCCAAATATTTTCCCATTAAATGTGGTTCAAGAAATCTGAGCAGTTAAATTTTTAAAGACTGCTTTTTGTGTACTTGGGTACTCTTTACTTCACCTTCATCAATAGGAGAAGACTTATCCACAAACTACAGGCCTATGGAATTACAAACAGTGCACTTTTTTGGTTCACTGATCACCTGGAGGATCGTTCCCATTGGACTAGAGTGAATAATGTGTCCTCAAATCCGTTTGATAGTGAGATAGAGGTGCCGCAGGGCAGTGTTCTGTTCTAGTAATATTTAGGGGTAGTCTTGGATTCTCAGCTTAATTTTTCGTTACATGTAGATCATATTAGAAAAAAAATTGGAAAAGATAGAATTTTTTAGGAGAATAGCTGAGATTCTTAGTCACTGGAGTTGTGTTCTTATATATAATACCATTATATATCTGCATTTCAATTACTGTTTTTCATTGTTGATATCAGGTAAAAAGGCTGATATACAAAGACTCCAGTTGCTACGAAATAAAGCTATGCACATTATATTGTTCTGTACACATTATACTCCCATTAATTTGATGCTAAATCCACTTAGATAGCTTTCAATACAGCAAAGCATAGAGATGTCCAATGTACTATTTATTTTTAAAACAAAAAATCAATTATTGCCCGAATAAGCTGGTTTGAAGGTGATTCATGTTTATCCCATCGGGAATTCATAATTAATGTTTTATTAAGGACTTTAATAAATAAACAATGTAAGTCATATTCAAAATGCGAATTGACGTTATAATTTTTTTATTCACTATCCACTTTTATTCACGGAGTAAAAAACAACATTTTAATATTACTCCAAGAGTTATTTTTAGTTACTTAGTATTCGAAAAAGTTGTTTGCAGTTTTTTTTAACTGGAACATCATAAAACTTTAAATATATATTATATAAGTAATTGTATTTTTCCAATTTACTACAATTAAGGATTTTTTCACAGTGTAAAAAAGTAATATTTTTCTAGCGAGTTTGAATTTTTTAAATTAAAAAGTAAGTTTTATGGACCAATATTGTTTGGCATGAAACATGATTTTGAATATGATTTGACAATTTTAAATATATATATACATATATACATTTTTAAATACTAATAAATGAGATCTGTGAATCATCTTATATTTAAATAAAGATAAAACATTAATCGACTGATTATAATTAATTTATTAGTTGATTCTTATTAAATGGTGATGCTTTTAGGTTGTATCTATGTTAATGTAGTCCAATTACTTTTCGATATTTAAGTAATATTTATAAGTACTTATTTATGGAGTTGTAGTCGATCTAATCTCTTGATACATCAGTTTATCACAATAGCTATATTAGCAACTTCTGATTGAAAAATAGCAAAAATAATTATGGTTTCTGGTGATTAATTGTAACTTATAATATACAAGAAAGTTATTTTAAGAACATGTATAACTTTACAAGTTTGATAGGCAATAACACAAAACTTTGATATGAAAAAATTTGGCATCTAAGATAAAATAAATGAATTATTTCAAAGGGAAATAATACAAGTGAACATAAAATGATCAGTTGAAAATAAGGGATGAATCAAACCAGAAGTTGCCCGAAACAGCACACTACTCTCGATGCTTATTTTTTATCTTATATACTTGTTCTTTAGTTTTAAGGGTTGTATAGGTTGATGTGTTTTATCAATTGAATTGTTTAATTTTCGAGTAAATATAGTTTTACTCGGATGTTGTTTATTTCACTATCCTAAATCCGAATTTTTTCAAAAATTATTTACTTCATTATAGGGAATAAACTACAGTATATATTTTGAAGGGAACATTTATATTAATTTAATTTGATTGTCAATTATGTAATAATGATAATAATGGCTATAAGCGATTGAAAGTTTTGAAAATTGGCTGTTGGCCTGGAGCAATATTATATGTACCGATACATAAATTAGTATTAATATATGCCGAACTCATATTAAATAAAGACTTATCCAATGTGGTAAGAGTTTTGATTTCAGTTTTTAAACACCTTATTTCTTATCTCCCCCTCTTTTGCAAAAATAATGAAATTTAATAAAATAAAAATATTTAATTTTATTATTAATCTCCAAATAACAAAGACATTTTAATCAATAATTTGATAAATACATGTTTCTGGTGCATTAAAGCATAAAATTGCAGAAAATGTTTAATTGTCTTCTTTCTATAAAAAGAAAAAATACATGAAATAACTATACCTACCTACTATTGGAACTAAATTTAATTTTTATCTATATTTCTCTATAAACATTGCAAGTTTAAAAATTGTGATATCTTACTTTTTGACTAATAGTAGGGAACGAATAATCAATTTTTACAAATATAATTTTTTTTATAGTTTAATATGTTTTTAGTGTTCCTAATTTTGAATGCGTTAAAATATCCAGTTTATATTGTAAAATTTTACTTATATCAAGTCAAAACGTTTTACATTTAGCAAATATAGGATTTTATTATTGTTTATTATTTTCCCATTTTTAATGGCATATGCAAATCTATTTTCTTCGACTACTGCATCAATTCAATTAGGCCTATATGAATAATAGAAACTAGCAAAGAAATTGACACAAAAATCAATGTGTTAAAAATGCTAAAAACCATTTTCCCAAACATAAAATAAATTCAATTGAAAAGTCAAGGTTGGGGAAGCAGTATTGGAAATTTCATTTTGTGTGTAAAAATTAAACTGATAAAACCGGTTCTAGCCACTTAGCCTTGGCTGAAGATCATTTCTTGGAAATCTACCGCTCCGCGAATATAATTTTGTATTCCCCTTTCTACCCCTTCCTTTTCGTATGTAGGGTAAACATTGCACGTGTTTTCATTCATAAATACTGTTTTTGGTGCCAGCCACTGGGGGCAGCACCTCTCCACAGGCCCCGTTGAACGACTTTCTTCTTATAAAGACAATGGCTCCACTAACTTGTAGACGGCATAAATCCCCAGGTTGTAGTTTGGGACTTGTTTGGACTTGTTAAATCAATTTAAAACAAAAAATAAATGAAAATGTCTTAATTATTAAACCTAATGAACTCCGATCCGATATTATCTGTTTTAATTAGTGAGTCCAATTAATTCCGATCAATTATTATCTTTGCAATGATTTACTTCAAGAAAAACCTGGACATAATATTATTGAAACTAAATTTAAATGTTAAGTCAGTCTACTAGCGATTTATAACAAAAGAAAACTTGTCGTTAAAAAGTAAAGTTACAACTATAACAACTAACTCAGAGCTGTTTAAGATCATTTAAGAAAATATTTAAATCAAAGATCAAAGATACTTCTGATTTGTACAAACGATTTAAATTAAAGTTCGTTTTGTATATAAAGTAAGATTTAAATAATAAATATTTTTTTATATTTAAATCATTTTTAAAATTTAAATCGTGTAAGGAAATATTTAAATTTTTTCAAAAGATTTAAATATTTTTTAAAATTCAAATCATTTAAAAAGGTTGAAATACTTCCTAAAATGATCTAAAACGCAAAAAAAATTAAATAATTTGGCTGGTTATGTACAACGAATTGGCGTCGTTGGTTATGTGCCATTCAAAACCCCTTAGAGCGTAATCAAAATGATATTTATATAAATTGAGTGAAAAAAAAACACAAATGTGGCGTCACCCAATCAAAATTTTAAAAACAATAAAAACTGAAATAGGTACGTCAAAATAATTAAAATGTTATTTAAACCTTGTTTTTTTTTAATGGAATTTTTGACACATTGTCAAATGTTTAAAAGCCGTTAGCATTCATATAATTGGTAACTTTGCACTTCTTATTATGTTAGGCGATTATATTAATTAAAATGAACACACTAACAACATCAAACATACGAGTACTAAATAGGTCATTATGTGCATGCTAGCAGCTTTTAAATTTTTGACAATGTTTCAAAAATTCTATTAAAAAACAAGCTTTAATTTTTTTGACAATTACTTTTTGATAAAATCAACTTGGAATTTGACAAAATCCTATTATTTCAATTATCTTTTTTTTTATTTGAATTTTTCCTAGAAATATATTTCTGGCGGAGAAATCTATTTTACTTTTTAGCTAGGTTTTCTATGGTATTTTGTTTGCTTATTTCAGAGTGATTACTTCGTAAGGGGTTTGTTTGTTTATGACGCACAAACTTTCATCGAAATTATAGGGATATATATTTTTAAGAAATCAATAATACCATATAGCCAATATATATTTTAAAAAAGAAACATTTCATTACAAAATACAAAATAAACATATAACTAAAACACTTAGGATGTATTTATTGTTGCATTTTATTATAGTTTAACTATTTTTAATGATTTAAATATTTTTAATGATTAAATCTAAATCTGTTTAAGGATTTAAATTTTTTTGAACATTTAAATATTTTTACTGATTTAAATCCTTTTAGAAAAATTTAAATACTATTTTTAAATCAAGAATCAAAGATACTTTTCAGATAGATTTAAATCATACATTAAAAATCACTTTCAGAAAAAATATTTAAACTCAAAGTATTTAAATCAAAAAATGTATTTAAATCACAAAAATTATTTAAATCTCACTGATTGTGACAGCTCTGCTAACTACCCAGTTAAAATGAAAAGAGTCTTCTACCAACCGCTAGCATATTAACCAAAAAACCATAAATAAATATACCAAGTAACTGAGAAACTGACTGACTAAATAAACGCTAAATGAATATATCAATTTACGAAGAAACTGATTGATAAAATAAATCAAAACCAACGCTAACAAATGTGGCGGCTGGTACAACTGAAATAAACGAAATAAACGATAAATAAACAGTCCCTGATTTACATGATCATGTTCTGTTTACAGTCAATTATGATAATAAAAAAGAGACTTGCTCTAAGTTTAACGAAAGTTGTCTAATATTAAGTATTAAAGAAAAAAAGCAACGGCAGCCAAAAAAACCGAAACTTTAGCCGGTTCAGAGAAATAAAACTTACTTAAGGTGAAAGTATGCGTGCCAATAAATTAACTAGAACAGCGTCAAAAATTAGCCAGTAGTTAGAATATAAATCTAAACTTATCTGGACTTTACGGGACGACTTATTGTGCTGATCGAAAACTTTCCAGGCGGCCTTCAGAAGAAAAAACTACATGAGCGAGGAAGAAGGACTACTCTACACCTACTCAGGTGAGAAATACAAGGAACTTCCACATTAGAAGAAGGACTATTCAGGTAGCAAAAAAACCCTGTGAAACAACAACATATTTAAGGTCTATGCTTAAAACCCATAACGAGGGACGTAAATAAGACATTCACCAAAAAAAACATATTTACCTATGAAGTATTTTTTAGATCTGAGAGAACGCTGAAATCAGCTAGGCTGTTCACTACGTGGACGAGAGAGAGAGCTTCAGCAATGAAAATTAGAGGAAATGAGCAACTAACCACGTGGAAACACAAAATGACAAAATGGCGATGCATAAAAAACAAAAGAACACTCACCTGACGATAATGAAAATCCCACTTGCATAGTGAAATAATACACTAAAGGTAAGCAAGAGATTTACTGCCTGAGACTTAAAATGAGTCTGGTAGAAAATCTTCACAAGGGCATTTTACAAAAAGCTGTTCCACCACGATACCTCACTGCCAATCACAATAGATGACCTTTGAAGAATGCCCCTTTATTCAATGTTCATCGATGAAGATGACGAAATGAACCACATGGATACCACTTTCCAAAGTTTAACTTGCCCATCCCTATGAGCCAGAAAAAGTTTGAATCACAAAAAAAATATTGTAAAACGTTAACTCTACCAAAAGAGAGCAAGGACAATCCGGTTAAGATGTTGTGGCCAATAAAAATATAAAATGTATTGAAATTAGGATTACTACATCCACACAAGTTACAGTTTTACAAAATTAATTAACTGTGAGACCATTAAAGTGCAAATATCAATGAAAGCTAACATTATTGACAAGTAGATTTTTTAAACAAAATTAGAGTGGAGCCCACTTAATATTCAATATTTGCTTTTGTTAGAGGCCAAGAACATATGTGACTCCCTTCCCCCTTTCAGAGAGATACTAAAGTAAAATGATAATAACAAAATAAATAACCTCATCACTACAACCAACGAGGCGAGAATCTAAATCACTGGATTTTACCCGGAATTAATTGGAGAACTATGTATATACTATGTACTTATTTTGAAATGTTGTGAATATATAACAGCGTTCACTGAAAAAAAATGTCACTCATTTCTTGACAGAATGGAGAATTTAAATTGCATGTGAAATTTAACTATAATTAGTGATCCACAATATTACCGTTTTACATGACTTTATTTAGTTCGCATTATTTTCCTGATTTCCATTCGATAGCTTGCGTTGTTCAGTTAATCTTTTTTGGTGTTCTTATCTATTCTCATCATCTCTTTCATTTATTAATTTTATCAAATTGCTTTTTACATATTATTATTATTATTAGTATTATTTTCTTGACCAACTTTTTTCGTACTATCTTCAACTGTAGTTAAATATTCCTGTCATATACCATTAAGTTCTAGTCATAGATCACTAAGCCTACAGAATGCCAATGCTTCTTTTGCCTCTGATAATCCGTTATTTAACTTTTATCATTTTTAGCACTTAATAATAATTGTTTTATTATGGCTTATGCATGTTCAGTTTGTGTAAGGTTTCTCCTTCTTCTTACTGTTGTTGAAGACTTGAAAATGTATTCATTGAACTATTTTAATTTATAACTTATACGAAGCAAGATTAGGTCCTCTAATCAGATTTAGTTTAGTAAGTTTTCTGTAAATATGATTTGCATGCTTCCTTAACCAATTTTTCTGATTTCTTTTCTTTGTAACTGGCCATTTAAAAATGTCGTTTTTCTTATAGTACGCTATAGTATCCTGCACTAAGTAGGAAAAATAGTTTTTTGTTTATTTTTTTTATTGAAAAATTAGTATTGGGATACATTGTCGCACCGTTAATTTTATAATGGAACAATATGTCTCAGTAGGCAAATAAAACACGTGGGTCATAACAAATGATTATTTATTTTATACCTATATGATATGGGGTGAAGCATTCAATGCAAGAGTGGTATTTGGCAAGGTTGGCATACGCTCTTCAGACCCTGGCATAATACAGATCGATTTGATTCCTGATTTTTTAGTAAAGTGGTCATTTGGACTTGAATAAACCAAAGGGCAATGTGTTTTTCAAAAATTTGTATTATATTTTGAAAAAGAACATACTTTGGGACTATGTCCATGCAAAAAAAAAACAAATGATTTTCTTAAAAGAAAGTGGAAAATTATTGTTGAAAAGTTGCAAAACAATTTCTTTCCACGCTACAGCACAAATAGACTCGGCAAGCTTTAGATTTAGCAAACGTAAGTTTATTGCAGTTAGGTAAATGGCACTTGGAGCGAACTTTTTGTTTGTCTTTCATGAATTCCACCAAATGTGACGCCTACATCTTTGGTCAGGAATTGGTTGCACGCTTCTTCGTTTGCTTCCTGGTTGTTCATTATTTTCTGCTTTACTTTCCATGTCTACTTCCTCTTGATTTTCTAAGATCAGTGATTTGGCAATAGAAAGTTTGAAATCAAGAAAGTCCATTATTTCATTTCTAGATAAGCTGGCAGCTTTGGCATTTTCCTTGTACTCAAGCCAACCTGCTGCTACGGAAAAATTAATAAAATGAAAAATGGTCCGGACTATCCATTCGTTAATCCGATTTCTCATGGAGTACTTTCTAATTATGCGGTCCAAAAGGTCTACTCCACCCATAAATACATTGTAATTTTTAACAATGGCTGGCTGTTTTATATCGATATACTTTTTCTCATTTTTAGACCAGTTCCTACAAGTATCTTCGGGTTTCACACCCATACATGAAGACGCAAAGTTTACAGGAATGTTATCAAACCACTTGGCAGTATGATTTTTCCGTCATCCCGTAAAAGTTGATCATAACTCCCTCTCTTTTTCTTCTTTAGCTCATTGTCAGACCAGATATCGGCATTTTTAGGGACTCTGCTCGACATTATTGTACCAGTTAGGAAGATTTTACGCGAGGAAAGGAAATCTATCCGTTGAATTGAAGTGAAATTTCTATCAGTAAAAACATGTCTAGAGGAAGGATGCTAGTTTCAAAATCATTCTTCCGTCGATGTCCAATTTTTCTGGTGGTACTAATAATGCTGATTCCACTGATGAGTATTTACCCTCGTACATCTAGTGGGATTCCAGTGGGTGTAGTCATGACAAAATGTTTAAGCCCTAGTGTGTTTCGCTTACCACGCACAAAATTCCTCATTAAGACTTGGCCTGCAAAAGGTATCATTTGCTCATCAATAGAAACCATAGAGACCTCTCATTCATACGACATCCCTTTGTATTCAGTCTAAGAGAGGTCTCACTTCCTAGAGTCTATCGTTCGACTTGTTTCTGCGGAAACCATATTGTCGTCTACAGCCTTCAGACGGGATCATAACTTGAAAAGCGACTTCTTGTTATGTTATCCGAAACTAGAGGTAACCTAGTGTTTTGTGCCCAAAACATTCAAGGACGTGGTAAAGGATAGATTGCAAAAAAGTCATTGGCGATATATTTTTGAACTATAGAATTATATATATTATTATAATAGAATATGAGCTTTTTCAACGACCCACTAAAATTTACAGGATCCGGGGGGTCCGGAGGAACAAAGGCTTTATTACGCATCAATTTTTAGGACCGTGCTGGAACAAAGTTGGAGAGGAGGATATCATCTTCGGAGTCAGTCAAACCATCATCATCGGGCGGTAGAATTTCTTCTTCCAAATCCTGTTCCAGCCTTTCGTCATGTTCATCGCCCCTCGTTAGAATATCATCCTCGATATCTGAGTTCCTTACGTTGTTTTTCGTTTAAAGGTTCTAAAACCACAGAAATTGACTCACGTACATTTCTTTTCTGATTTAAAAAAAAATGTATGGCTAGGGTTTCTAAGTATCACCAATGATACTTTAACGTTATTTGCAGATTATGAACCTATGCGAGAAAATTTGCATGCCTGCTAGCCACATCAACATTAAATGACATCTTAACAACAAAGCAAAGCCAAATAAAATAAAAAATAATCTGCCAAGATTGTTAAGTACAGCAGGATTGCCAAGATTGTCAAGTACGGCAGGATTGTAGGACAATAATTTTTCCAGATGTCTCCGGACAGGATAATATATCATACTCCCGGGCCCGAGCGAATTTCTACGGTCTATGCGAGAAATAAAAAATATTTTCAAGAGTATCATACTATCATATTATATGAAATCAGCATGGTGTCTATCAGGGCTCTGTGCTGGATCCTCTGTTGTTCCTCATATACATAAATGACTTGCCAAACTTCTCTAATATCACAAACTTGCTCATTATCTTGTTTGCTGATGACACCACCACATTGCTGGGTTATCACCCCTCAGACCCTATTTTACATTGGACTCAATAATGGCAAGACGCAGAATATGAATTTTACTTTGTAAACTTCTATATCAAACCTTGAGAATCAGGATTCAGTCAAATTCCTGCGGGTCTACCTGGATCCTGGGTTGACGTGGGAGGCGGATGTCAATCACCTCCGCTCCAAACTATCAAAAATTAGTTTCATGATAGGAAGCCTATCAAAAATTTTATCCCGGGGCACGCTACTTATGGCATACCATGGATACTTTAACTCTGATTTACCCTATGCAATTTTAAACTGTGGTCATTGTCCTAACTTTGCACAAATCTTAAGTTACAACGACGCAGAATAATTGCGGCATTAGGTATCGCAATTGTTGTAGAGATGTTTTTATTGAGCTGAGACTCCTTAACTTCCCTTGCCCTTTATTTTTCACTGCCTGATCTATATAAAACAAAACCTAGACGATTTTTGAATGCACAGTGATTGATAATCATTCCTATCCAACCAAGAGAATTTGGTTCTCAGCTACCACAGACTGCACCGTACTCGAGGGGGCACTGACTATTATGGCATTAAATAAATATTTATCTACAGAAATAAACAAATCTAAATTTAGTTCACTTTAAATTAAGAGTACCTTATCCTACTGAGGAGTACCTAGAAAGTGACTTCAATCTCTAAATATAAACTGTTTTAATCTGTTAATGTTTGTCTCACTAATGTACTCTATGTTGTCTTTATAATATAGGTATTTAGTATTTTTACATTTAATAACTTTTAAGCTATTATTGTCACTTAAATAAGTTTTATTATACCATCAGTACTGTTTCTATTCGTTGATATGTAAAAGCACATTGTGTAATACTTTATTAATAAAGAAACTAAACTAAACCCTGGGTCTAAAGAGGATACTACATTAGTTCCTTTTCTACTTCAGCTTCCGAGCATCTCTTACAGCCTCATCGATATTTTTCTACTAAAGGTAAATAGGCACTAAAATTTAGCATAAGTCTTGTCTTTTAGATGGTTTTGCACAAGATCTTCTTTTAGTTTTAGTGTTCTGCCTGTTTTCGATTTCAAAAAATGACTTGACAATTGATCAGCTGCTTCTACACCTTTCATGAAAATATTGTAGAATGCAATAGCATTTGGACAGTTTACATCTTACACCACCATTTCCCTTTCGTTTTACTGTAGGTACTATATTAGTGCGACAATTTATCATCAACAGACTTCTTTCGTGTCTTGCCATTTTGCACCAATTGTTCTGGATTTACTGCAAACAAATTTTGATTCCTCTGTTTTAAGTTTGTCGGTCATTATACGCACATTTTTTCGTCCTTTCATTATAGTTCCTATAGCTGTAAAGTAAATTTCTGCCAAAAGCTTGATACTTGTAAAACATCTATCAAAATCCAAGACTACATATTTATATTTTAATGGAGCGGCAGGCTTATGAACTACTCCTTCACCTATGGGCCCTTGCTGTTGTTATAAATATTCATGTCATATGTGAAACTGGTAAAAGTATCTGATTCATTGGTAGATGTTGCTTCAGTGCGCTTCCACTTTGAATTTAATCATGCTTTCATCAATGCTTTGTCGGGAGCTGTCTGTATTTTTGGAAAGTGTATCTTAGGCATTTCACTAAAGGATCTGCTTAATAGGGTTTTCGAAGGTTTTTCAAGCTGACTAAAATATATTATTGACAGGATTAAGGTGCACCTGTTCTTTGAAATTGCTTTTTGTGCATTGTTTCCTAGAGAATGACCAGTAAGAATAAGTCGAAGGTAAACGATTGTAGCTCATTATGAAGGTTGCTCCGAGTACTATCATTATTTCTCCAACATCGGTAGGTGCAAAGGTTACACCTTTTTGTCTTTTCATTACGTATGATTGCTAGTGTTTCATTGGTGCACTTAGTTATAAAAATAAATAAACTTGCAGGAAATAGTCGAATGAATGCTGAATCTCATGGTGAATAACACAAGGAATCGAAAATTTGGGTGCAAATTCTAGTATTATATTTCGCCGAATTACGTTAGGTTCCAACGCTTATTTTTGTTTCTTTGGATTTTTTTCTTCTTTCCTTCTTCTTGATGAACTTATTCATTCTCATATTAATTTTTTGCTTTATCTTGTTCGGCGTTAAACTGAGAACTAACTTCATGTTTAGACATATTCGCATTCTCTTGATGAGGACTTATTGCGTAATCGCTATCTGCACAATTCTGACTTGGTTCGTATGGATCGGAAGGCTCGACAGTATCGCTATCATCGGAGAACAAATGATCAGCGCAATATCGCAGTTCATGTTCAGTTATCCGCCGTTTCATGCTAAAAGAAGAACTAATGGATTAGGTATATTCTTCCCTCTAAAAAAAACCCACTAGGATGATAAATCCCAAACATAAAGCAACATTAAAACTAAAACGGAGTTTTATCCACAATACCGAAACAGTTTTAATCATCTCCTGATGATGCTAACATGGTTAGCGAAACGCGCGTCGAGTGCAATAATTCTGTTTCGGTATTGTGGATAAAACTCCGTTTTAGTGCATGTTGCCGAAGGTTCCAAACCCCAACATAGATAATAAAGCAACATGTTATGTTTTTTTACAAAATAAAAAATTTTGGTAAAATATAATTATCTGTGTTAATAATATATTTATATCCATCATACATACAACATGGGGAAAAATATAGGATATGCTCAGAAACTACCAATTCTTTACTTAACCATTTTAAAATGTAACAAAATTACCAATAATTTTTTTGAAGGTATGTTGGGATATATTATCCCATAGGGGGTGGAAGGATTAACTTAAAGGGACTGGTCCTCATCGCAGCTAGAATATAAACACGTTTTCCCCTTTGATTTAGAAATCCGTCTCTGTGATCATCGGATTTTATCGAATTTACAACAACGTATCTACATGAGAGCTAAGCTCTCGCTGACAAACTAATCCAGGAAATCAGCGGGAGATTTGGTGCATGAAAGTTTGCAGATTTGTTTGTGAGAGGAAAATACGGGACGTCTCGTTAATCGGCATTATAGTCTTAGTCCAGGCTAGCCAAACGCGTGACCAGTGCTATGAAACGGTGCGGTGGTTCGATTTAATTTAACAGTCAGTTTAATACATTTAATTCGATTAATATAATATTAAAGGTCGATTAACTGAGAGAGATTTCAAATGCAGAATGATATTTTACCAGCGTTGTCAGACATAATAATATAAGGGACATACTCGTTATACTTATTATTTACTGGCAAAATTAAGATCGACACCCAAAACTCTAGGCAGGTTCCAGAAATTGTCTGGCTGTCTTCCAGGGAGTAGATTAGCAACTTGCATTATATTTCCTAAAAAGGCGCATGCTATTTTCAGGTAAAAACTGTCCAGTTTCAAGATAAAGACTCGAAGAACGAAACCATAATTAAAGTTAGTAATTAAATCGTTTGAAATCGAATAAAGCATGTATTAAATCCCAATACGTGTTCAATCTCGACAACGATTTTGATTTTCTGCCGTAAAATATCGATTTTCTACGGTACTTTCAAAGGCAATTATTCTAAAATAGACACACCTAACACAATTACAAGAACCTATTACAATAAAGTACGGCTAATCTTTCGAGCTGACACGTTCAATTATTTCGAAACACTTTGGCCCGACGGAGATCTTTCACCGATAAAATTCCACAAAGCACAACTCAAAAATTAAGTTTTGTTGTTGAATAATCCCGAACAACTTCTTAATTAACGTTACAACTGCCTATTTGATAGATAGAGTAAATAACGTTGCATGGAGGCGCATTTTACGACAAGATGGGCATTCCAGATAGTGACCGAATTAACAATATATTATAATGAGGTAAGCGCATTTTCGTGTAGAATTTTTATCTTGATTTTTTATTATTGCACAACTGTGATTTTTTTTTAAGAAACTATTTTTTAATTAAAATTCCTCGACAAAATCTTGCTTGGAATAACTCTTGCTTACCGTTTCCGGTCCAGTGCAAACCAAAGAAAGGAAGTCACCCATACATTTTTACAGTCAGTATCGCGTCAAAATTATCGTATAAATTCGACGTAACCCAATTGATAGAGCTCGACCGCAAGGAAATGTTTTAAACACCAATGGGGCAATCCATTTATCTGTCAACTATCAGCTGCCATTTTAAACAATTTTGCTTTTGATTAAGCTTCCATATTAATATAACTTAATTGTTTAGGTTCAGCAACGGTGACATAATATATAAACATAATGAGACGTGAAGGAAAAATTAGCATCTAGACGCCATCAAGGAGGTGGGGGTACCCAAACCTGCACGTGATTTTTATATTTGGTTGCTATTCCACTTCCTCGTATCGTTTTTATTTATACTATTTAAAAATATAAGTTGTTTGAATGGATATAGATATCTCGAGAGGTATCCTCATCCAAACAACTTGAATTTTTCTATCCTATAGAATAGCGGTGGCCAACCAGCGACACGCGTGCAACAGGGTGGCACGCCTGACGCTCTAGGGTGGCACCCCAGGTTTTCCACAAATAAAGAAAAAATGGCAATATGATTAAACCAAACAAACAAAACATTAAACTAAATCGGAGACAATTTCGAAGTCTCTTTCCTGAGGAAACTGAAGAAAATGATGAACTTCTTCTTCATTGTGATGTGCGTTGGCTTTGTACAGGAAGTGCTCTTGATAGACTTTGGAATCTTAGAGCGAATGCTTTAGAGTTCATTGGGGACAACAATGAGCTCCTCAATGAGTGCTTCTGAAAAACGAAGATTGGTTGTGAGATCTTGCGTTTCTGACAGACAGTATGGGGATTTAAATAATTAAAATTTACGACTTCAGAGCAAAAACTGTATTTTTCCAACATTATTTTCACACATTTCCTCTTTTGTTGCTAAACTGGCACTTTTTGCACATGATTTCGAGCAAGAAAGATTAACTCATTTTACAAAGTTTAATAAAACGCCAAATATCTTTAAGAATTTCATAAACGTATTGTGCATCTCATTTGATAATTGATTTAGTGACTTTTAGGAAGATAAAAAAATATATAGAACTTTTTATAAACCAATTTGAATATTCTGCTGAAGTTCAAACTGAGATAGTTGATCATTGAACAGTCATTTTAGATTATGAATATTATTAAAATAAATACCGCTCAACTTGAACAGAAACTCATTTGAAACACTTAATCTTGCTTGCTTCTTCAAAAATTTCTCCCGATATGGACACCATTTTAAAAAATATTCAGGTACAAAAGCCACATTAAAAATTTCTAAATTTATTTGACCTTGTTCTGTTTTATTTTTTGAAAATGTTAGGTTTATTGGTTTTTGTATTTTTTTTGTTATGTAACCTAGAGTAGAAATTTTATTTTATATCTGTATTTATATCGATAATAAAGTAGTGAATAAGTTTTTTTAATTTTTATTACAAAATTGCAAAACATAAAATATTGCTCACGCAAAATTTTTGGAGGCAAAAGTGGAACAGCTTACAAAAAAGTCAGAGGGGTAGAATAATAACCAAACATAAAAATCTAAGGACATCAGGCCTGGGTATCCTGATGGACACTTCTATAAGCCTAGGTGCCAATCTTTCTGACAGGTTTTAAAATATTTTTGACAATAATGAATAATGAATGTTACTTTTCTATCACGTTGTAATTACTAGAATCAAAGAAAATATTAACATACTATTTTCATTGCTAGAATGTATTAAATGGGCAAGGTAATGACGGGGGCCCAAAGTCGAAATATCATATTAAACACCTGCATCTGACACTGCCATGCTTATTATTTCTTTAAATAAAGATAGGAATAAGCGAATAAGCAACAATAATTTTTCAGTGTTTCAGTTGCTTTTTAAGAATTGAAAAACTAAAAAAATAACTTTTACCCCTAATTAAACTCCGTAACTGTGCTGCAACACCTAATTGAGTAAAATCTTTCTTATTCTGCTAATTTTGTACTCTTTGAAAATAATACACAGATGAGAGAGAGCTCGTGAAACTTCTCATTTAGAAGGAGGTAAACTTTTAAGCAAATGCGAGAAAATCAAAAAGTTAAAGGAAATTCGAGCGGCTCATTGTTCCAAATTAAATCGGCTTTTATGGCGGGGTTTTTTTCAATTGAAAAAGTTAGATTATAGTTAACTGAATTCGACTGGAATCCACGATATCTAGAGAATTCTTCGAATATAGAGGCGGAATTGATACCGTTTAATTTACCTCTTTGCCCTTGGTACTTAATTGTTATTTACATTCATTGAATTCGCTCTTTATATTTGTTCATCTAACATTTTTAATTTGCTAAAGATATATAGGTATGGACTAAGAGTGTTTAATCATATTGTACACACAAGGTATGGCGAAAATTTTCTCTCGCATACTTCATATTGTTTTGGTGTATTTATTTCGCCACTCGCGATTTATTTTACATAAAGTTACTGTTTGTATTGATATTCCCTTAATTACGTCCATTTTCATAGGTCTAAAGCGAGGCTTAATAATGAATAAATTCCGAAATGCCTAAAATGGCAATAAAACACAACCCAATGATTATTAATGTTAATAAGCGGTGAGGGAACAAGAAACATAATAACCAGTACAATGTTACAATAAATCAACAAAAATGTTCGTAATGATGTTAGGAAATTCAAATGCATTGCTACGAAATAATACTTTTTAGTAATGGCTCTTGGGCTTCTCACAAAATTTGGTCCTAGTTACTATTACTATTATTACCATATTAATTATATTAACATATTAATTAATCATCAAATTAAATGTTCTGTTGATTTTCCCGGAAAAATAATCGGTTAACTCTGAAAGCAGAGACATTTGCCAAAGTTATTCTAATTGGATGTCGGCTTGTATATTATTGCCGGCTTAATTGCCAAACGAAAACTTGCCAAAGGAAGACAATTTCGTTCAAATTAAATGGAAATTCTGGGAAACCTAAGTTCCCATTTAAAGTCTCTGGCGGAATAATACTGTTGAGACTTATTTTCTTGTTTCGATACTCGATACAAAATCGTGGGACGTTAGTTTGACGGCGAGGTAAAATTGGCCGTACGAAGAATATTTGGTTATTTATTTAAAAATACATAGTCTTGTCTTTACAACATAAGAAAATTCAATATGTATCTTTTCGATATCAGTTTTAAAACTTAATATATATTTAATTATTATACTAATCAGCTAAGAGAGCTTCAACATACTTAGCCATCGAATATCAACATCACAGTACTGAAGTGTAGGTGGTACCGTAAAAAAACTAATTAGTCCAAAGAGACCTCAACGCTCATTTATTAACATCCACTTCTTAAAATAATGCCAGAGAAACAAATCAGATAGAGTAAGACCCAAGGATCGCGGTGGTCACAATCATCCACTTCACCTGATCAATCTGCGAAGACTCGTTGAATTATATCAAGTTGCTTAATTGAACTTGTTTAATTTACTTGAACCATTGTTAAAAAACGCACAGACTTGGTAAATAAAATGCAAGGCATATGAAAGACAAACGTAACATAAATTTAAAAAACGCAAAAATAAGCAAACATGCAAGGTGGGCAAAGAGCCGAGGTTAGTTCATTAAATACTATGTTTATTCGGTTAATCATAATATGAGTTCAGCATCTTACTCAAAATATTCTTAGGTAAGTTGTAAACAGAGCAATGGCAATAAATCAAAAACAAAACGATACAAATATTTTTTTTTATCAAATGCTGAACATTTAGTCCAAAACGTAAGGAGCAAAAATTGCAGTGTTGTAACAATATAAAAAATTTTTTATATGTCATGTGTCTCTATATCTAATCACAAAGGTCATACATGAAAACTTGAAAACTCCTGCATCATAGCAAGTGCAGGTCTAATGCCACCACCCTTTGCAATGAGAGCATTGAATCCAGTCCTTGTCTGGTGGTTTAGCAAAAGAGGAGCCAGGCATCATGGGCAGTTTGGTCGACCAATCGAGTTTTTTAAAGTTTACTTTTTTTGTTTGTCTCATTAGAAAAAAAAACAGATTTTCTTCTGCTTCTAATTTCTTCACACGATCTTCTTCAAATTAAATATGTGACTTATGTTCCTTAGTTTTCGTTTGCGACATTATTTTATTTTTGAGTAACGCGCAGTATCAAGTAGGAGAACGTCTTTTTGTTTATTTAAAGGTTCTTCTTGAATCAAATTAATCAGTGATTCATTATATTCATCAGAAGTCATTGATGAGGCATGGTACAGATTTTTTAGCTATTGAACATAAAGCCGAAGGCGTTTGGGAGAACTGAACAGGTGTTGTTAGTATAGGAATTTAAGTGCTAATTGGCTGAGGCATGGCATAGAAATTAGTTTTGTGTATCCAAACCTTGTCAATGCAGCTGCGCAAAAGAATACTGAGAAGCTACATGGTCAAAGACAGAACGCCTTTGAAATGTGGTGTGCTCGTCCAATTCCCAAAAACCTTGGACAGCACGTACTTGAAATGAGGACGTATTCAGACTGTTGAATTGGTCTACACAAATAAGAAAGGCCAAATACTTTCGGTCATATAATCAGAGGACCAAAATATCATTTATTTCGCAAACATCGTTCAAGGAAAGGTAAAAGATGGATCAGGCGAAAAAGGCTGGCTCCGTAATATTAGACACTGGATTAGTCTCGAAATCGAATATCTATTTCGAGTAGCCTCCGCTCGTGAAACATTTCATGAGGTAACAAACATGATGACAACCTACGTCTGAAGCCAGGCACAGCACTGGAAGAAGGCTCAGGATGCATGTGTTCTTCTGCTGGGTGGTCGGTATCACTGGGTGATAAGAAATACTATTCCCTACTTGTATGTCTATGGAATGACCAGTTAACTAAATTACATTACGTCTAATTTTTATCCGCCCTGTGTTTGGATATAATAGTCGATATGATTTAGATTCATCTGAATATCCCATAAATGTCAATTTGTCAGCTTTTTCCGCAAATTTATTATTACGCTCTTTTTTTGGAATATGGTTATAAACCGTGGAACCAAAAATATACAAATTTGAAACGTTAGAAATTTTACTAAACCAAAAGGTGTCTTCGATTTCGTTAAGTGGGTAATCGATTTTGTAAATAATTTGCTGTTATAATCGCTTCCCCCATTACTTATTCGGTAAATTCGCATCTAAAAGCACACATCGTGCTATTTCAACCAAAAATCTGTTTTTTCTGGCAGCAACCCCATTCTGTTCAGGAGAATATCCCGCTGTATATCGAGTGTTTGTTCCCTGACCCTTTAAATAATTTCTTAACGAACTACTCACATATTCCCCTCCTCGATCAGACCTAATTATTTTTCGTTTTTTGTTAAACTGTGTGCCCAATAATTCAGTGAATTCCTTTATGCATTTTTTAGTATCATTTTTATTACTCATTAAATAAACAGCAGTATACCGCGAAAAATCATCAAATATTCTACACTTGTACAGTATCATTCTTACAAGGGTTCACCTTTATTAGCATCATCATTTAATTCCACATCATCTTCATTGTTTCTTATAATATTGCACAATGTCGCACAACATTTAAAAATGTTTCCGGCGAAGACTGGATCAACCTGTAGGTGGTTCAAGCATGGACATTTTTCTTTCAATAGGCCGAAACCGTATTCTGTAATGCGCCGAGTGCTTCTATGAGCTCTGTTGAAAGTGGCCTGCGCTGGGTTCATCGGATCGTCATAGGCTGGTGGAATTAACCATTCACGTAAGGAATATGCGGAATCTTCAAGAATCACAAGCATTTCCATGAGGTATTCAACCGTTTTTCATTCTAAGCAGCAAAGAACTGTTACGAAGTACTAGCGCATCGTACAAGCTTCCAGGCCAATTTGCACTTATATAATAAAAGTTTAAGTCAGGCCCATACACAGCCATGCAATTAATACAGCTCCACAAACTTCTGGAAATCCCGCCAAATTATGAAAGAGTTCAATCACGTGGACTGTATTGCCGGGCCATCAAATCACTGCATCATTTTATTTCGTTTACAGCAGCAATAACATCGTAAACACATCTGCAGACGGTAATTTGTGACACTCCATGCATGTCACATACCCCATGGTATTGCCCTCCGTTTCCAAACCAGTGCAGAGCAATAAGCAGTTTCTGTAATGGTGACAAGCTGAATCGTTTGATAAGCCTTTGCTGGGCCTGTATCTTGAAGAAGGGTTTCACACTGTTCTCGATTGAGGCTGAACCTTTCCACAAGTTATCCGTCTCTCAGCATGTCAAGGTTTATTCTCTCCCAATACCCATACACTCACGAGCATTTTCGTTGTCACTATCCGAATCACTTGACCACATATCGACAGTAAAATTATACGTTCACGGTGAATCACTTAACTACACTGAATCAACCCAGCTTTCAAGATAGGTAGAAAATTGTTTACAATTGTCGACATTTCCGTAACACAACTGAACAAGTGTGGCTGTTGTGTTATAGAAACAAACTACAACTGTACAAAAAGTTCCGTAATTATCAGTACCCCGCTAGTAACTACAATTGACTTTACGTTACAGAAGATCTACACTTGTATAATTTATTTTCACAATTGTTGAACTTGTAGCATTTGTGTTATAGGCCCCTGTATGAATTAGGTCTAAAATTGAAAATATGATCCGTTTGATTGTTTTGGAAAAAATTTTTGCGTAATCTTACCTTTTATACAGCATTCACAAATTTTCCGTATCCCGAAATCTGTAATTGTTTCCCGATTGCCAAGTCATTTTCTGCCAAGTGCTTAATAGCTTCGATACCCCGATGTCCCGATGTTTTCACTGACTTTTAGCACCGAATATTAATAATAGTCGGTGCTTTTAGTACTTGTTCACCCTAGTTTGTATAGTTCTGGCACCGAATATTAATATTCGGTGGTTCTGGTGAGAGTTTTGCAGTCGCCACAGCTTTTCCGTGTTTGAAAATGTCACATTCAGTACCGTTAAAGTGAACTTTATATTCCCCACTTGTCAGTTTTGTAACCGATATTAAGTTACAATCAAGTTAAGGATTAAATAGTACGCCATTCATTCCCAAACTTGTTACTTCCGTTCCATGAACCTTGGAATATTGTATTTTTTCCGTCAGCCGCATGACACCCTTTCTACTCTCGTCGAAACCCGTAAAAAATCCTTTAAAATTTCCCATATGACTCGTCACGTCCGAATTAATAAACCACTGGATGGAATGCCCTTGGACGTCTTTTAAGCTCACGCATGACTTATCAACAAAGCAAACATGCATCTTTTTCTTCAATGTTTCCCTCTGTAACTATATTTGCTTTTTCCTTGCTATTTTTAAAACATTCCTTTTTGAAGTGACTCTTCTTTTTACAAAAATAGCGACCTTTCGCCTCATCTCCTGCCGAATTGCCCTATTTTATATACTATTTCCATTACAGATTCTTCCTGTACTTTAGTAGCTCCTTGATGTCTCCTGTATTGATCTGTTAACTTACTCTTAACAAATTCTAGAGTAAACTCGTTGGCTGGTCGGCTTTCTAACGCAGTAATTAGAAAGATATATTAATCCGGTAAGCTTCCCAATAATAACCCAGCGGCAAACCTGTCTTTTAGTTCTTCTCCCAAGGCAGAAAGTTTGTTTAAAAAATCTTGAAATGAGCGAATAAGTGCCTCTATAGTTCGCCCAGCCGTTGTTGACCCTCGAAACGCATGCAATTTCATGCGTTTCGAGGGTCAACAACGGCTGGGCGAACTATATATTATCACCTTCTTCCATAGATAATTTGCAAAGTTGTTTGAACAAAAATACCATACTTGACAAGCTTGATTTTTGATGCTATTTCTTGAGGGATTCCCATGTTTCATGTGCAAAATCGTTATTCCTTATGTGTACAAGTTGATTAATCTCAATAAGCAAGCCTATTGTTGATAATGCTTTATCGTTTTTCTTTTTCCAAGCATTATCCCGATCTGCTTCGGAAGGCAAATTCTCGCACACAACACTCCACAGATCTGCGTTAATTAGTAGCATCTTCACTAGGTAACTCAAGGATTATCATTTTCTCCATTTAATTTTTCAACACTATATTTTGCACTTTCCGCCATTGTTGCACTTGCACTATTGATTTATTAATTCCCAATGTCTTATTGTTACTAGGCGAACACGACACCTGGGCCCATATCCTGTTGTAATCAGTGACAATAATAGGACACTCGAAAAACTCCTTTATTAATACATGTGATTACATAAAGAACTTATTTAATTCCCGTTTTCCGATACAAAAATATATGTTCTGCGATATGCTTGCTTGGTCTATTGTTGGAGCCGGACTAACTTGTGAGACTGTCACAGATTAATAAAGATCTGTGATACTGTAGTCTGTATTGTCTCAAGAATAAAGTATTGCTGAGTAATCGCTTTTAAAAATAATCAAATAACAACCGTTTCAGATAAACCCAAATAATATTAGACCTGTGTTGCTTTTTCAATGGATAATAAAATGCTTTATATTTAGAAACAAAAATACACCAATTTAATAATTATTATTAATGTTGTTTTCCCCAACAAAATGTCCTATCATGTCCCACATATGACTTTTACCCCAAACGGCAATCACATACATCTTAAATGTTAAGAAATACATAGTAGCTTTAGAGGTATAACTTTAAATTAAAAGATTCATTGTTTCGTGCAGAAAAGGACCGCATAACGGTTTTTATAACATTATTTTTTTTATTTCCTACCATTATAGTTATATAAGAAAAATAAAATAGGAAGTCGACAAAAAAAAGTTACTTATCTCAGATTTTGCTTGAGTGAAATGCATGTAACAAACATTAATTATTTTTTGTGAGAGGTGGTGTCATCCCCATCTAAACTGATCAAACTATCGCTCGGACTTTCACCTGACTAGGACTTTTGCCCCACCTTAATCTAATAATAATTTGGTGATTTTTTTTAAAAATTTTTAAATCCTTTGCATGTCGAGTGTCTCAGTGGTTAAAGTGATCTTATTCGTAAATATCGTCATAAAAACTGCTTTGTTATTCCACATACGGGGTCGTATATGGAATAACCCATTTCAAATTACTCTCTTATTATATGTACCACTTTTTACAACACCCATTATTGAATGTAATACAGTTTGTTCATCAGAAGTCTTCTCTTAATATCAAAAAATAATATATTTAATTTTCAACCCCTGATAAAAGTCTATCCGAAAGTCCGCAACTCGTACCAATATTACTGAGATGCAAGCGCTTGATCGAAATATTCTTACGAATATTTTCTGTAGATCGTAGGATGCCTCAAATTACTACGAAATCAGATTCGCGATAATTGTTTTTGGTTATGAAGATAACCAAGTGACACACACATCAGAGAAACTATAGCAGTCAGCTAAAGATAGTGATGAGCGAGACTGGTCTTGGTCTTGCGGTCTTAGTCCTGCAGAAAAGCAAGGCCCAGATCAAGACCAGCCCCAGGTCTGCAAGACCAAGACCAAGACTGAGCAGGGCAAGACTTTATGCAAGACCAATACCTAGTATTGCAAGACTTACGCAAGACCAAGACTTAGCAAGGCAAGAGTCTTGCGGTCTTGCGTTTTTTTTTCGCAATTTTTATTTGTTGACACATTGCCCATAATTCGAATTGAAATTGTTGGATCGAAATATGGAGAAAAACTTCCTATCAACGTTTGTCAAAAATAATTTTGTGTTGAGATACATGCAGAGAAAGTTAGACTATTTGTCACGCCGCATTGTATGTAAATGAATAAGAATATATTCAAGTAAAAAGAGCAGTCAAATATTTAAAGAAAATTTTACTCATAATTACAAAAATCTAATTTGGACTTTAAACAAATTACACAAATGTCAATACATTTCTCCAGACGTTCTTGCATATGGGCCTGGAGATAGTGACCGATTTTTGGATGTGATTTTGGCCAGTAAGCCTTTTGGGGGCTGTAATAATACGCATATTCTGATGTTATAAACTGATAAATTGGAGCATCCTCCTGGGCTCTTCACATACAGTGTGTATGAAAAGGATAGTAATGTATTTGGTATCTTAAAAACTATAGGAGATAAAAATTCGAGAAAAAATTGGTTAAATGAAAAAGTTTTAAGATATTTAATTGCTAGTTCCATTCTGCTTTGATAATGAATTAATTTTAATGAATTTATTATTACAATAATGAATTTTATTTATATTTTTTCATTTTCGACATGTTTTCAAAAAACCAAACAAATTTATTTTTAAACACTGATGATTTTATGTAATTTTTAAATTTTTGTTTGTACCTACTATATTTTTTCGACAGAATATAATACAGAGTTCGACAGTCGTCCTTGTATTACGCGATGTAATTTGGTTGTTGTTTTTCTAATTGTTCTTTATTGTAATGTTTATTGTTATCCGCAATATTATCTATTTTAATCCTGTTATGAGATAATATGAATGTTAAGTGTACGAGAGAAAAGAACAATTTTGGTAAGTTTCATGAATTTTTTGTTTTTCTTTTAACAAGAAGTAATGATTTCTATGACATGCATATACATTACATATTTTATCATTAGAAACCCTTTCTGTTAAATCATTTGGTTAACCCGTTTTTTTTTGTTGTGTGTTGTGTGTTGTTTTTTTATTTATTTATTTGTATTTTATTAAACAAAGGTAGAACTTAAGAAAAGTTTTATTTAAAAATTGTCTCCAGTAAAAATCTACCAAAAAAGTGCAAGACTTGCAAGAGTCTTGGAGCAAGACCAAGACCAAGACTGGACCCTGCAAGACCAAGACCAAGACCATTTATTAGACTGCAACACCAATACCACATATGCAAGACAAGACTAACTCGGACTTGATCTTACATTTGCTCATCACTAGCTAAAGAGGATATTTAAATCAACTAATGAAAAAGTGTATGTTGTGTTGCTGTAATTAATGCGCCACTGTTCTATGTAAAAACTTAAAACTAGTACATAATAATAATATGTGTTGCTTTAAAAAAAAAATGGGATAAGTTCGAATATAACAATTATTGTGAACACAGTTTAAATGATATTCGAAAATTATGCTTAAGACATGTCGGGATTGGGTGCAATGAAAGCAAGCTACACAATTAAATATGAGAAAGATAACATTATATTACACAATATATCCAGCCATATAATAGCTAAACACGCTACGTACACTGATGTTAAAGGAACGCCGCGCCGCCGCCGCCGCGCCGTCGTTATCATCGTCGTCAAGTAACGCGATAGAGTCAATTCCGCCTCATGAATTTTAAGATTCCAGTTTGCTCCGTTTGCTCGGTTGACCGCGATACCCGGACGATTTCTGGCCACTAATGCTTGTGATGAAAGAACCCATTATTGAATAGGGAATGGTTATAAAAGCCTATAAGAAAAAGACTCCCCTTGTAGTTTGTCTGGAAGGGTTCTTTCTCTATTTAGCGTTTATGCCACTAATAATTTTTTGTGTGCTAACTGAAACAAGCAATAGTACAGCAACCCTAATAGTCGTTTGTGACTTTCTAAAGTATCAAGTTTCTGTTGGAACTACAGCGGAATTGACACGAAAATAATACGATTGCTACTCACGCGTCAATCAATTTAATTTCAAGGATGGTACGCTTCATGACAACTACCTTATCTATACCCTCAAATTAATTTTTCTTTGATCAGTAGATGGCGACTAGCAAAAACAATAAACTTCAGTTTTTGATCTGTTGTATATTCAATATTAAGGCTGCTTTATAGTTCTCATAATATGGAAATTTTCAACTCACACATTCAGCTCTTTCGTATGAGTAACCTAATCTCAGCGGTTTCAGCGAACGATATTGTTTAGAAAGTTTAGATTATAATATATTCATATTAAGTTACCACTGTTATTACCCTATGAAGTGTGAAGCTAAAGTTAGTGGCTATTTAGATATTCTGTTCACTATACGCTTTATTTTTTTCTTCTCGATTTATACGAATAGAAATAAGTTAATTTGATCTTGTGTGTTTCTATCCACAACATTGCGACCTGTAAGGTCAATACCTGACAGGTTATTGGCCCAGGCTCGCGGTAGTACCAAAAAGAGTTCGGAAATATACGAGTTTGTACAATTCGGTTTTCACTGTCGTGATAAAAATTTAAAATGGCGGTTAACCAGAGACATTTTGCGTTTAAACGTCTTTGCGGTTAACGGAGGTAATATCGAGACGAGCGTTAAAAAAATTAAAGGTCGCGAAAATTATACCGACTGGAAATTCCAAATGACTGCTTGAAGTTAGAGGGACTCTGGAACTGTAAAGTGAACAAAGGGAATCCAACGTAGCTAGTAGGTATACTATAAGAGCTCGTCGGGAAGAGAAAGCTCATTCAAAAATAATTCTTTTCTCATATTTTTAAGATCCTTTACAGTCATACGGCATATATTAGCCACTTCTGATTGGTGGTCACTTTCACTTTATCTACGGTCCAGTCAGCTTATTCCACCAGGTATAGTTAGTGTAGTGGTTAGAATATGTGTTTGCAATATGGACTGCCCGCGTACAGTTCCCGTCGGGGGCAAGACATGTTCTCTTTATTTTTTAAGGTTATGTTTGTTTCTTTTTGTAAATTTCGGTTAGTTTCAGTTAGTTTTGTTTGGTTGTGCCTTGGAGCGAGCGAAGCGAGCTGAGGGCCATGTGTGAAGAGTTAACAGTACTCTAAAGTGACGTTAACCCACCAATCAGAAGGGGCTAATATAGAATAGTGCCGTAGGCCTGTAAAGGATCGGATCATGATGCAAACAAAAACAGCCAGCGAAGCATGGAAGTGTCTTGAAAATTTGTTTGAAAGCAAAGGACTTTACAGGCGACTAGGTCTCTTAAGAGATTCGTCTTCCATAAAATTAGAGGAGTTTAGCACAATGGAAATGTATATTATTGTCATGGCTCTGTCTCAACAAAACTGTTGATGACTTTTTGAGCATTATCACGTTACAGTAGAATAAGTGCCGGTGATTATGGCCCTTAAAAATTTGGTCAAACATCGTAAAAACTAAATTGTTCCAAGATAAAGCAAAAAAGGAAGGTGCTTAAAACCGCACGACAGAAGAGAAAAGTTTAGCATAGCGATATTAAAAACTATGTAAAATTAAAAACGGTTCACCCGCGGTAAAAGTGAAACCTTCATAAAACTACCAAGTACTAACCACGCTCGAAGCTGCTTAACTTTAGTAATCGGACGACAACTACTTTTTACTCTTAGTAACAACTGTATACTGTGTTCTATCTCATTCTTTTATTGGTGTCGCTTTTTCCGTGTCATCGTTTCAGTTTCACCGAGTCTCAAATCATACCCAACGCTGGCGCGGCGCTAAAGAAGTTTACACTTCAAAAATCTAATTTGTATTACCTAGAAACAAAACAAGTGTTAATAAACAAAAACCTTGACCTTAGTTCTATAAGAAAATTTCAATTTACACATATTGCAAATTGCATAGCATTCAACTACGAGCACAAAAAATGTCCACAGTTCACTTGTCTTTTTCTCTCTTTCCCTAATCTCGTTACCGTTCTTTTCACTTCACTCCAGAGAAAAAACTTATAAGAACATAATGCAATAACAATATCCAAATATCACCCCGATACCGCGAATATTATAGTAAGCACGATATCGTCTGCCGCCTTGGAGGTACCTATTGGAATTTCAACCTTACCGACCAGCCCGTGTAAATATTATGATGGTATAGGATTTTCCACTTAGCGTACATTTACCGAAAATATAGATTTATATCTTCTTATTGGTGTTGCTGTTTCCGTTTGATCGGTCGAGTCTCAAATCACGTTCGTTCTCAGCCGACTAACGGCGCGAAAAAAAATTTGAAATTGTGAATTGAATGTGTCGCTTTTTCCGTTCCCTCGAGCCTTTCCGTTTCATCGTGCCTCAAATCACACACAATGGCGCTAAAGAAGTTTTCACTTAAATGTCAAAATGGAAGGCATAATAGTATCAGTGCATTCGCCATGAAATATAATGAAAACTTCCTTGCTGCTGTAAGAAGAGTTCTTCCGATAAAAATAATTTTGAAAAAGTGACTAAAAAAAATGATGATAAAAGTGAAAAGAAAGCCCTATTGGCTAAGCCTAAATAATGTGTACAGCTTGATATATTGATAGCGGAGCTACTTTCCACATAACTGGAAATATAGATTTTCTTTCGGAACTAACAAATGAATATTCTGGGCAGGATACGTTTCTAGCAAATAACTCAAGCCTCACTGTGAATGGCATTGGAAATAATATTGCAATATTGAAGTCAGATGGTACTGAAATAGACGTATCCAAGATTAAATATTTTCAAATATTTCAATTATCTATGTTGTGCGTATTTTGGCTCAGAAGAATGCAAAAAATTGATGAAGATGAGCGTATAGCATTAAGGGAGAAACTGTAGCTTACTGCAACGAATGTCGTTGGCCTATATAAGTTGAATGTTGTAAGAGAGCTAGTGACTATAGCAAAATGCCAAGATTCTCAGAAACGTGGGATGACAAAAAATACATGTTTGCCTTGAATGATGCCATCACTAGAAAAATATTTGTTATTTTCTGGAAAAGAGAAGTGAGGTTCCGGACATATTAAAATAACATACCGTACTTATGTTCACATACCTGAGTTAAAAGATAAAAGCTTCATGACAATACATACCACACACATACATTTTTGTTGAATATTCTGAGAAGCGTTAGGTACAGGACAGACTTATAGATATATGTAAGTCTAAAATAATCATGGATGACGTGTTTTTAAGAGACTCGTTCTCACACAATGTAATCAAGTGTTCCTATTGCACCGACTATATCGGAAGTTACTTCCATGAGAACATTGCCAGATCTCCATTATCTGCTGATCATGGCTCAGAAACTACGACAGATGAGGCTCCTCATCTTCAATCTTTAAGAGGAAAATAGTGAAGTGACAGCTAGTGAAAGTGAAAATGAAACAAGTTAAGGTGAAAATAAAATAACTGAGAGTGAATGTGACATCATGAATCCGTGTATCCTAAACGTGTAACAAGAAAGAAACAGAAAGGTGTGGTGATTGTATTAGTGATCACGATTCAGATTTTGTTATGGTTACTGTATATAATTGGTTAGAACCATTGACCGTTTCTGAAGCATTGGAAGTAACGGATGGCGAAACGCAATACGATTGAGCTGATCAGTAACAGCAAAGTTAGACTTAGGCGCGGACTATTTAGGTGGTCCGCGCCTAAGTCTGCTCTCTTAAATGGTGATATTGATGAGACTATTTTTATGTCTCAACCCGAAGGGTTTCTAAAACCAGAGCAAAGTTTGTTTACACAATAAAGCTATATATGGCCTGAATCAGCTAGATTTTGTACGAAAAGGCGCATAATGTACTTTTAAAATTAAATTTTGTGCAATCAAAGATAGAACCTTGTATTTTTACGTAGACTTTTTGTTATTTTCTGCAATGGCCATGAAAAGGACAAAACGTTTAAAAATAGAAGCATTGGCAAGTGCCAGAAGTGCGGACTAGCGAAAAGCAGTAAAGAATTAGCTTGATGCATTCATTCCAAATAATGCTTGGGAATTGATTGGTATAATAACAATAATATTATTAAAAATACAATAAAAAAAGAGGGGTCATAATGGAGATATAGTAAAATTTAAAGCCAGACTTGTACCTGAGGGCGTTCCAAAAAATACGGTGTAGATTATTCAGGAAACTTTTCCACCTGTTATCAGCTATCGGAATTTAAAACTATTAGGTGCTGCCAATAACGGCAGAATTAGACGTAGACGCAGATCATTTAGATGTAGAGACTGCTTTCTTAAATTTCTTAATATCTC
This sequence comes from Pissodes strobi, assembly GCA_016904865.1. NCBI lineage: Eukaryota > Metazoa > Arthropoda > Insecta > Coleoptera > Curculionidae > Pissodes > Pissodes strobi. The sequence goes on along the minus strand of MU187213.1, from coordinate 16,325 downwards.
AAACCAAAACATTTTTAGAGTCAGAGTCAGAAAGTGAAGTTTTCTTAATCAAAAAGGGCTACATATAGCCTGAAGCAATCTGCTAAATTATCATTTGAAAAAGAGCATAATGTACATATAACATAAAATTTTATGCAATCAAAGGTAGAGCCTTGTATTTTCTTTAAATATTAGGCAAACTCTATTGTAATTGTGGCACTTTATGTTGTCGATTTTTTTATTTTCTGCAGTGACGATAAGGAAAAAAACACTTTTAAACATTGAAATTAATAAAAATTTTCACATTAAAGACCTGGGGCTAATATCTCATATTCTTGGTATAAAACTGGACAGAAATTGTCCAAACGGTGAATTAAAAATAAGCCAAGAACAATACATTGAGAAAGTGCTTGATAGATTTGAAACTGTAAATGCGGTAAGCACTTCGTAAGAATAAAAATTTTCTACTGTTACACAATTTGTTAACGTTCCATATCAGCAATTAATAGGATCTATGATATATTCTTGCAGTATGCACAAGGCCTTTTCCAGTATATTTTCTTAGTCAATTTAATAATATTCGTACTGGCAGGATGTTAAACGGGTACTTCAATATTTAAAAACATGAGGTAGTCATATAACTTGCTTTGTATATGCTGTATGACTGGGCCAACAATGAAAGTGATAGAAAATGGCTTTTCTGCTATTGTGCTTTTTTAAATGACAATATGCCTGCTACTACTTATAATGATATCCACAGAACAATAAAATTGTCAGAAAATCATGTTTTTCACAAGCGCACTAATCGCATACATATCAAATACCATTTGATTCGTGATAAAATAAAAGAAAATGATACTGAACTTTGAAATGGTCGCACATATGTTAAAACTAAATCATTAGGTTGTAAAAAAACATAAACTCATAGGTATGTGAAAAGTTAAACCGGATTTAATGAAAGTGCCTAAATAGGTTTAACCATATATCTAACCATCTCTAATAATCTTAATATTGTTAAGTTGTAAGTATTTTGTGTGTTCAATATATATATTTTTTTGAAAGCGCCTTAAATACGGAGGGAGAATGTTGCTTTATAGTTCTCATAATATGAAAATTGTCAACATACACGTTCGGCACTTTGGGTATTTTAATGGCTTCTGCGAATAAGATTGTTTAGATTATAATACTTATGTCGTAGTTACCACTGCGCACACCCTATGAGGGTAAAGCTATTAACTTAAAGTTCGTGGCTATTTAGATAGTGTATTCACTATACACTTTATTTTTGATACCCCGATTTTCTACAATATCTACAACAAGTTGCCGGCTTAATTATTAATCTCTTATACAAATATCGTAAAAAATGTTTTATCTGAACGCAGATTTAACGTATTGCTATTTCAGTCTATGGCCAAATGCCAAATTATTATACCTAATACAAATTTAATACATCTAATGTCAAAAGGTAGTACTAATATTGCATATACACTATATATTAACCTAAGGAGTACAACATACGCAATCCAGACCTACATAAAAGTAATCTTTAGTTTCTCAGTCCTCAGCTCATGATGTCAATCAATTAATCATTTATTTCAATCAAGCTAACAAAGCTACAATATGCCATATAAAGATATTTAAGTATTTCACTGTTTGCACTGACTAGAATATAACTACCTATTATTATTTATTATTCCAAGAACCGATAATCAGGCTCCACGTAGTAGCCCAAACATCCTGAGGGAAATATTTCACTTAAATTATATACCTCATATGAGACACCCTTTTGCGGTGCTACCCTCTCTCCCTCAAAATCAACAAAGATATCGCATGTACGTTTCTTACGGGGACTGTTGGGACCACGGAACAGGGTAGCAGGCAGATACCAAAAGTAAACGTATCAAAAAATATGAATTTAATTGATTCTTAACATGGTTTAAACAATAATGAAAAATAAATAGTTTAAAAGAGCCAAGATTGGGAAGAGGGGGGCGGTGGGGAGGGGATGGGGGGGTGAATCAGTAAATCTACTTTGTATCCTAAACATAAAATTATATTTTATTAAATATAGAATTATTGTAATAATTTGAATCTCTTTGGTCTTGTCTTCATTTTTTTGGCGATATTTTATTTATGATATCCTTGTGTGTAGAAGCAAGGCTATTAACTTAGAGAGCCTTAAAGTTGTAAAACATCTATGACTATAGAAAGGGACATAAATCGACCAGGCAGATTTATTTGCATTGTTGATCCAGTAAAAACATGTTTATGAAACATGTTTTAAGAAATAATGAAGAAAAAAGTTTAAAAAGAGCCAATACGGTGAAAGAGGGGTGGGTGATTATAGTAGCAAGTCTATTAAATAATTACAGCCTTAACAGTTAAAATATCTATGACTGTAGAAATGGACGTGGGTGGACCATGCAGATTTATTTGTATTTTTGATCTAGTCAAAACATGTTTATGAAACATGTTTTAAGAAATGATGAAAAAAGAGTTGAAAAATAGCCAAGATTATGGAAGAGGAAGGGGAGAGGGGGTGAATCAGTAGACATGCTTTGTATCCTATACATACCCAAGTACAATTTTTTTTAATTAAATATATTATTGTAATAATTTGAATCTTTTGTAAAAATTGTAAATTATATTGAAATCTTTCAAGTCATAAAAGTAGAGATATAGTATTTTTAACCAGAGTAAAAAGATTCAAAAAAGGTAACAGCAGCAACCTCCTTTAGTCACTTAGACTTGTAGATACCTCCCTTATCCACTAAATGACACTATTTTATTTTCAGTTAGCTCCTTTATCCTTAAACAAAAAAACGTGCTCGTCCAATAATCCAACCATGCTTTGTGTTGGCTTAGTAGTGTGTTTAATTTATAGTGAATAATGTCAGCCAAAAGTAAATTAATATTGCAAAGGGCCTTAGAGATGTTATGGTAAGCAGTAGAATAAGTGAAATAATGGCTATATCTAACTGCTTTAACCTCACTTTTGGCAAAAAAAAGGCATGAGGAACTTGAGCAACAGGTGAATCACTTCGGACTTGCGTATTTAAAAGGTAATGTATATGCATTTAAATGAGTTACATTTTTTTGTATAATAAATATGCATTTTGAGTGATTTTTTTATTATAGAATTGGATGATAACATTCGGACACCTCCTTTTTGTGTGTCAGAAAAACCTTTGTTGAAAACCGTTGCTGCTGAATCAGATAATCCATTAGGCGATACAGAAGCTAACTATAATATGTTTACGATATCTTAAGCTTTTCATAATAACATATAGGGAGTCATAGGGCGTCATCCGAGGCGTCATCCATCTTCCGATTTTTACGCCAAATTCGAATACGACCCATTGAATTTCAGCGATAAAAATGATGACTATTTGCCTACTTCTCGCGTGCTCAAATTCTGTCAATGGTGTTACGGTAATTTTAACAATTCCGTAACATCAGGTTTTTCCGAGTTTGCTTATATTTATTTTTAGTTTGAAATAATTACTTTTCATCTTCAACCTATTTTGAATTACTGTCTGAATCGACCTGGTAGCAACAGTGTGGAAAATTCCGCATTAAATAGTAAGAAAATATTAATAAATGAATTTTTATGTTGCCCATCAAGTTCATTTAAAACTAATTTGGTCTTTTAAATATATCAGTCGATAATAATTATCTAGTTAATAGAAAATTAACATTAATATTATGGGTTGAATCTACGTAAATACAGCAGTCGAATATATTTGTTAAAATTGATAAATAATTTCAAATATCCAGTTCAGATTTTATGGTTAAAAATCGGTCGCTTCGTACGTACGGTAGAAAAAATTGAAATATTTGTGACGACTGCGTGTCAGTGTAATTTTTTCGAGATGTGATTCTGGTGGAAGGTGAGACTGGATTTTGAATCTTGTCTTGTATCGGGTACCAGTGTGGGAGGTTGTGAGAAGGTATGGCTTGATTTATTTTACTTTTATTTGTTTTGCGATATCTGATCTTATTTCTAGTTTCATATATCGTAAAGTCTGTAAGCGGAATGAAGCTACTAAGCCTGTGAATTTCTGATATTTGGCTACTATCGTTTTGCATACCACGTTGCCTTTTGCCGTGTGTATGTTTGTGCCTGGAGGGCACGTGAGATGGTTTTTTTTGGGCTTTAGGCTCTTTGATAAGAGAGAAAAAAAGGACTTGATCCTACAAAAGCAGGGGTTATTATATTTCGGATTTAGTTCAGCAACCCAACTAAAGAATCGATCAAATTGGCCTATAGGGCTCATATCTAGGTTCTAGTTAGAGGTGGCAATTTTTAGAAATTAATAACTAAAACTGTCGAGAGTGTAGGATATTCAGTCTACCTTTCTCTAGTATCGTTATCAGTTGGATTCAGGCTTGGTTAGCTATTATTCAACTTATAGAAGCATTTGATCGTCACCTTGCTATTTAAAAAGCGCCTTCTCAAGCCCTTCTCGACCGTGGTCGGTACAAGATCACAATTGTTTGTTTGTTATATCTCTTTATTTCTATTTAAATTTGTTGTTACCTTTGTTTTTGAATTAAACTGATTTTTGAGTTAGAAAATAGCTTTCAAGCAAAATTTGAATTGAATGATTGTCATTACCTTTGTTTTAGAATTGAATTGATTTTTGAGTTGATAAGTAGCTTTCAGGCAATACTTAAATTCTGATTACTTGTTTAAATTTATTGATTTCATTTTTGTTCTTACCTGAATACCGTAATTGTTTTTCTATTGAAATATTGTTCATTACAATATCTCTCAGCTTAAATAGCTATTCATTTTATTTATTATCTTTAATCAGTTCACTGCTTAATTTAAAACCATAATTATTGTCTACAGTCTAAACAATCCTGTGAAAATTGGCGGAGGCATATTTAATTAAATTAAATTAAATTTCTCCTTCAGCGTGTTTTGTCATTTTTCAGCCTTGTTAATTGAGAAGAATTATTTCTAGTTCTCTAATGTCAATTTCTGTATTAAAAAACCTAAGCTAAGACAAGCGACGCTCTCCGCCATATTGAAACAGGGTTGTAACAACATTCTTGGTGAACTCTTTAACTGCCTTGTACTGGTTTTTTTCCATGCTATTGAGTCCACACGCACTCGGCCTACCAGGACAGTTTCCAGTGACGTCACAGGACAGATCCGAGGCACCACAGCAATTTCCAGGAACCCTCTCCAGGAAGCTCGGAGGAAGCATAAGGTGATTAAAGGGCAGTTCTCACCAAGATAGTTCAACAGAATTAACAGTTATTTTTGTTAGAAGGAAATAGAATAAAAATTGTTTTTTTGAAATTTCTAATCTTTTATTTTGCGCTTTTGATCACTACATCACTTGAAAAAAAAAACTTTCAAAAGCATGCTTCTTACCCAAAGCCCTGAGTATCTTTCAATTTATCTTTTCAGTAAATTAGAGTAATAGTTTAAAGAAAAGTGCATTTATAGTTTATTGTAACAAATTGGCTTTTTATTTGAATTCTTGTAATTATAATAAGGCAATTGAAATTATATTTTAAGAATTGAAATTTTATCTTAACAAATAACTAATTAAATTTTCTTGTAACAAGCAATATAACTTTTATGGTAATAAATTAGTAAAATTGCCTTTTCTCGTAACAATGGTTGTGTAACAAACATACTTAAAAGTACAATACTCGTAAGTTATATCACAAGTGTTGAATATTTTTTTCATATACTTTGACATTTTTGTGTCAAATTTGTTATAAAAAATATCACGAGACTAAATTTCTTTAAAAATACCCCGACAGCGAAGCTGGACGGGTATTTTTCAAAAGAAATTTAGTCGAGTGGAGTTTATATAACAAATTTGGCGGAAAAATGTCAAAGTATATTCAAGAAAAATATTTAACACGAGTGGTATATGACATGACTATATACTGAGAAATGAATACATAATATTATTATGTTAATAAATAATATTTATTTTAATGGAAAAACATAAACAATAAGGAATATAAAATGGAAACAACAAGGAAAATTAACTTTTATAGTAATAGTTAAATATACAATTATTATACACGTAAGCAGTTTCTTGACGATGATTTTGAAAAGTGCTTGTTTTGTTGGAAACCACGGGTTGTACGCCATTTTCATCTGAAGTAGCTAGACCAAGAGATGTACCGGAACTTGTCTCTCTGAGGTTATGAATAATATTTTTGTGATGCGACTCGTCTAACTGTAAATATGGTTTAAAGGATGCAGCACTACTATGTCCAGTAATCTTCATTATAGCTTGATCACCAACTCCAGACTTAGATAAAGTGCTAACCGCCGTTGATCTATGTGAATGGTTAGTAATTTTTACCTTTGCTGTAATTAAACCGATCTTCTTTGCACCTTGTTCAGTCCATTTTGAAATAGTATGCTTTCCAACAGGACAATCTTTTAACCAATTTCCATTCTTCCAGTTACCATTAACGGTTATAAACAGTCTTGGTGATTTTACATTATATCCTCTCTTAGATATTAGCAGGTGAAAAATACGTACAGGACACATATATTGTTCCTTACTATTCGGAACTAGCCATTTTGGGTCTGCATTTTTTTGTTTCCGCCTTGAGTGGTCTTGGAAAATATTGGGTTGTATTCAAGTCGTCCTGTTTCAACACCATCATTAGTAATTTCTTATTAAAAAATTTAACCATACATGCAGAAGCCTCGCCTCCCCTCCATGCTTACTCAACCGAGGCAATATGAAAAAAAATTTTTTGTAGGTCTTCGGGATTAATTTTCTGATAGATTTGCAATATTTTCTTGTATTCCTCGTAAGTCAGTGCTTTTGAACTAACTTTTCGCTTTTGTACGTCGGTTTGGAGAAGTTTTCGTTTAGCATTTCTAGCTATTCTGGCCTTTTGAAATACTATGTCTTTGAAAGGGTCGAATTTTATATGATACAAGTTAAAGTACCTTTCTTGCAGAAGCTGTGCTGTTTGGCTCCAGATTTGTTTAATGAGCCATCCCTTTTCCTCATATTAAATGCCCAGTCTTCCATAATTGAAGCCAGTATTGTTAATGGCGTATTTTCTTCTAGCTGAACATTTCTGTTGACACAAAACTCCTGAAATTGTGCCCATACAAACTTTTTTGTTCTTGCAGTATTTACTGGAACACATTTAATTGCATTTTCTCGTATCTCCCCAAAAGAAATATTAGTAAATCGATTTAAAGCCATTATGTAAATTACGATTTTGGTTCTGGTGATCCCCCATATTTGAGCCGAAAAAAAGGCCCCAAAGTTCGAATTTTGAGGTTAATGCCGTAGAACAGCGAACTTCCTCTACTACTTGACTGCACTTTTCTTTGCTTTGTTGACTTTGTTTGAAAGCTTACCTTAAATAGAACAGCTTAGAACACAAAAATAAATTAAATTTGCTAATATATCAAAATAGTTTTAAAAATTTAGTTCATACTAACAATAATCAATAATCAATCGAAGACGAGTAAAGCGACAAATTTTAGCACGGCCACCTATACGACAGGTGGCCATGATTTTAGCCCCTGGAATACGCTGATGCCAAACTTATTCTAGTTGCTTGACCCGTCTTGGGCTCAAGTTTCTTCTTTTAGCGGAAATCGGTCACAAAAAATATCGTTTTATAGGACGATTCTACACAAGAATACTAGCACAAAAAAAAAGTTTCGTTTCTTCGCAAATGTTTTGTTTTCCAGAAAATAGATTTGTCTTTATATGATAATTTAACTAAAACCTGTATTTGGATAATTTTCCCATTATTTTTTAACCCAAATACAAATTCATAAAAAAAATTCTGCGGAAATGCATCATTTTAGTTTTTTCGATTCTAGAATAACTGAAATCAGTTATATGAAAACATGTTTCTGTTTTACATTCTAAATATTTTTCTAAACATAATACCGCAAAAAACTTCTTGCGGAAATAAGTCATTTTCATTTTTTGAGTTAGTTGGGGTTAGTTTAGGTTAGTTTGGGTTAGCTTTAGTTAGTTTGGTTTAGTTTCGTCTCGTTTAAGCCACTACGCACTCGCGTGAAGAAAGGCTTGCGCGAAGCGCAAGCCTTTCTTCACGCAATCCTATGTGAAACAATTTCGGTTAGCTTGGGTTAGCTTTGGTTAGTTTAGGCTAGCTTTGGTTAGTTTGGGTTAGCTTTGGTTAGTTTGGGTTAGTTTTGTCTCGTTTAAGCCACTACGCACTTGCGTGAAGAAGGGCTTGCGCGAAGCGCAATCCTGTCGTCACGCAAGCCTATGCGAAACAATTTCTGTTAGCTTAGGTTAGTTTGGGTTAGTTTCGTCTCATTTAGGCCACTACGCACCTGTGTGAAGAAAGGCTTGCGCGAAGCGCAAGCCTTTCTTCACGCAAGCCTATGCGAAACAACTTCGGTTAGCTTTGGTTATTTTGGGTTAGCTTTGGTTAGTTTGGGTTAGCTTTGGTTAGTTTGGGTTAGCTTTGGTTAGTTTGGGTTAGTTTCGTCTCGTTTAAGCCACTACGCACTTGCGTGAAGGAAGGCTTGCGCGAAGCGCAAGCCTTTCTTCACGCAAGCCTATGCGAATCAATTTCGGTTAGCTTTGCTTATTTTGGGTTAGCTTTGGTTAGTTTGGGTTAGCTCTGGTTAGTTTGGGTTAGCTTTGGTTAGTTTCGTCTCATTTAAGCCACTACGCACTCGCGTGAAGAAAGGAATGCGCGAAGCGCAAGCCTTTCTTCACGCAAGCCTAGGCCAAACAATTTCGGTTAGCTTGGGTTAGCTTTGTTAATTTGTTCGTTTCTTCTTAATAAAACCGTTTTTAAAAATATTAATAATTACCTACTTGGATAAGCTTCAAACTCAAGAGAATGAACACAAGTTGGCAACACTGTAAGTACTGTTTAATATTAGTAGAGTTTTAGCACTGCAATGTTGCGGAAATGGCTTGCTTTTTGACAATTTTAACCTCAAAACTCGAACTTCGGGGGCTTTTTTTCGGCTCAAATATGGGGGATCCGCAAATTGTTTTCTCTTAAACTACTCTATAGGACTCCCCCTTTCTATTGAAAAAAAAATTTTTGCGAAATTCCGAGGGTCGTGAAGTTTACCAGACCCTACGATTTTTTTGACAAACGTCTGACGAAAATGGTAGGTAGGTAAAGTCGACTGGTGGCGCGGGAAATAATTTCGAATATACGAGCTAGTAGCAAATATTCACTGATATTTGAATTTGATTGGTTGAAAAACAGAATTTGATTGGTTGAAAGAAAACCGAGGTATATAGTCGAGGCAATACCTGAAATTGAAAAATGCAACTACCCGATCAGTTTTACAACAAAATACAAAAATGATATGTCAAAAAATCAACAAATGGGGTTCAAAAAAGTAGAAAAACAGCAAAAATAAAGATTTAAAAACTCAAATTCGCGAAAGAGAATATTGCAGCAAGAGCAAGCAGACACGCGAAACTAACGTTAATGAAAAAGGAAAAATAGTACATGTAAAAATGTCGGTTTGCTTTGTACTCAAAAATGTAATAGGAAATGCAATGACAAAATATTTAGAACTTCGACTTGACCCTTTTTTAAATAAAAACTAGTAATTTTGTACAAGAAAAAACTCAATGAATAAAAGAGATAATAAATGCATTTTTTTTCAACATTTTGGGTTTCCAACAAAAAATCGAATTAACAGAGTTGCATAATTAAAATATAATATTAATGTCTAGTAACCGATGATCTTTAAAAGAGAACGTAGAATTACATAATGTGGCTTGAACATTTTTATTAATTAAGTGGTTTATCCCCATTTTTTTATTTTGTTACTTACTCCCTTCGTTCACTCGACTCTTCAATTACCATATTGATTTTGATTACTTGATTTAAATACTGGTGTTACAATAGATATTTTCCAATCTGTAATACGTAAATGTGGAGAATGAAACATTATTCAAATACAACAACGGTTTCGTAATGTTTAAATGTATGTATTTCCTTAATTACGGAAGAAGTAATCTTATATTCGCCCGAAGCAAAGTAATTCTTCAATGAATCAATATGACCAGTCGGTTCATTATCTCGTACCAGTTCTAGAAATAAAGTTTGGAGTTTTGTAATTCTTTTCAATTAACATTTCTTTGTAACACCGTCTTCAATTATTATCAATCCTACCCGCATTAATACAAAACTCATTAAATATATTACTGATTTTAGATTCGTCAGATATTATTATGTCACATGTTCTCTATCGAATCTAGTGTTACGAGGACGATACACCCTGATGTACCCATTAAATGTTGACTGAAATACTTTTTCGTCTTTGAAGACCACTCTATCCCAATTTTCTTGAATCGTATCGTTTAGGGAAAAAATAATTCTGGCATGCTTATGTTCATCATTCTTTTGGCTGCTGCACAATTTTTTAAAGTAGAATTTTTTATTCTGCGACATCCCGTAATTCTGGACCCTGAAAAATGAGTTTGCTCTATAGCAACCGGTGCTATTTGAAATGGATTGTCCTGTAAATATTTGATCAGGGCATCATCTTGGTCTTCCGTTGAAATTCTTGTTTTTCCCCTGCCATCTTTTTTTCTAAAGTCCCATCTCTTTGCCACCTATGTTTTATTTTTAATATTGTGCTTTTGCTTGTATGCATAATATAAGCAACGTCTCTAATAGGTACCCCGCCCCGTCTTTTACAGTGTGTCCCATTTTCGATGATATTACGGGGTATCTCACTTACGAGTAAAGATAGAGAGTTGCGGTTTTCGCAATACTGTGCTACTTTTTTGTGAAAAGAACGATGGTTTAAACAAAATTTTCATAGCCCGCTTCGTTTCTGAGATACAGGGCGAAATTGAAAATAATGCATTTTGGGACCCCCTCGTATCTCCGTTATTCTTTAACATATCGCAAAGGTAAAAAATTGCTCTTAGACAGTTTTAGACGTAGAATCCAGTAGCGTGATCAGATTTTTGCTGTGAGCTGTCAATTTTTAGCGATAAATCAAACTTATGTTTTTTTAAATGGAACACCCTGTATATTTTTCTTTCGTTTAATTGAAAATGTTATAAGCTTTATAAAAATATATAATACATTATATGTATTCTAAATAATAAGCCCAAAATTCATAATTTCACAAAATATGTCTCGATACGACACTCTTGTATTTTTTTAATGTAACACCCTGTATATTTTTCTTTCGTCTGACTGGAAATTTTATAAGCTTTATAAAAATATATAATACATGATATGTATTTTAAATAATAAGCCTATACTCTATTTCGAAATGATGCGAAGTAATAAATCATTTTCTGATGGCTGATACATAGGCGTACATAATTACGTACATATACGTACATATTTTAAACGTTTACCTGTCCTAATACTCGGACTTTCCCAGCATTATATTTATCACACTTAGGTTTTTTTATTACTATTGTAAACATTCAAATTTGACGATTTTTTGTATGCATACCCTAAAGTTTAAGTAATTGTAATTTTTCAGTTATATTTGTTCTTCCGAAGAAGACACAGTGTGTTTGTTTCATTTCATAGTTTCAATTAAAATGGCTAATTCAGTTTTCTCTCCAGTGAAACGAGCGAGCAAATGTCCATTTTCTGTTAACGAAAAGAATATTATTCTTAATGTATATGACGCCCTCAAACATCAAAATCCTCTGTATAGCGTTGATACTGTGGTGGAAATGTGTTCGCAAATGACGGGTGTTTCAAAAACGTCGATATATAAATTAAGGTGTGAACGAAAAAGTGGAGCTGTAAAACCACCTATACCATCTTCAGGAAGAAAGATGGTGCCTATCGATGAAGACTACAAACTTATAATTAGAAGAACAGTACATTCCTTTTATTTTAATAAGGAAATACCAACCATCGACAAAATTTTAGGAGCCTTGAAGCAAGACCAAAATATGTCTCCAACGATAAGCAGGAAGAAATTGTGGACAACTTTAAAACAAATGAATTTCAGCTGGGAAAAACAAAGCAGAAAATCGCTCCTAATCGAAAAAGATGAAATTATTTGCTGGAGGAGACATTACTTAAGACAGATAAAGCAGTTTCGAAGTGAGAATAGAAAGATTTATTATCTGGACGAAACATGGCTTAATGAAGGATATACGGTTGGGAAGATTTGGCAAGACAAAAATATTTCAAGTTTTCGTCAAGCATTCTTAGAAGGCTGGTCCACCGGACTAAAACCACCATCTGGGAAAGGAAAGCGACTGATTATTACACACCTTGGAAGTGTTGATGGTTTTGTTGAGGGCGGTTTGTTAATATTTGAGTCAAATCATTCTGGCGATTACCATGAAGACATGAATGGCGATGTGTTCGAAGAATATTTTGAACAAATGTTAGATCTCATTCCACCTAATTCTGTGATAGTGATGGACAATGCGAGTTATCATTCCAGAAAAGTTGACAGAATACCAACTAATTCATGGAGAAAAGCGGATTTATTCAGTGGTTTAGACAGAATAACATACCATTTGATGAAAGTATGGTGAAAAAGGAACTGTTGTCCATAGTGTCCTCAAATAAAGCTCGTTTCACCGAGTATGTAGTTGACAAAATTGCACAGAAACGAAATATTACTATTCTTCGTCTGCCTCCGTATCATTGCGAATTAAATCCCATTGAACTTGTTTGGTCCCAAGTAAAAAGTTATGTAGCAAGGAGAAACACGATGTTTAAAATGAAAGATGTTAAAATTATCTTTGAGGAATCTTTAAAAAATGTCGATTCTGAAAAATGGCGTAAGTGTATTGAGCATGTTATAAAAGAAGAAGAAAAAATGTGGAAACTAGACCATTTAATTGACCTAATTGTAGAGCCTTTAATTATATCCTTGGAACATGACAAAGATTCGACGGATTTTTCTGACGACGAAAATGATATACCATAGTTCTCTACATAACTGTTTACACAAAATCGCAATTCTTGTACCTTATTATATAAATATTATATGTGATAAAATGTTAGAGTAATACTAACTGTTTTTGAATATACATAAATAAGTGAATAAATAAAGGTACTTAGGTAAAACAGGTATTTTAAATTAAATACCCAAACGTACGCTACTGCAGGTAGAAAATGGCCCCTTTGCTAATAAAGCCTATTGTTTGCAGCGGGATTGCCATACAAAACAGGGTGGAATGGTTAAAATATAATACAGCAGGCTATAACAGCTGTGGCTAAATATTTAGAAATCACAAAAATTTATTTGACCACTCTGTTAGCGTTTTTTATTTTTTGCATTTATAAGTAGGTTTTATTACTCCGCACCATTTCGAATGAGAGTATAAAATCCATAATTTCACAAAATGTGTCTCTATACAACACTCTTGATGAGTATACTATAGGCATTGTCTTTTAAACAACGCCAACCGTATAAGTATTAGCAGGCAGAGACTATTAAGAACAATGGAATTGTAATTTTTTATTGGCCAGACCTTTCAGTGGCAAAATTTATATTTTCTGTGTAATATTGTATTTTTTATGATGGCTCAAAATTAAAATTATCAATATTTTAAAAAATATGACATGTTAGTCTGCTTTATACAGAGCAATGAAAACTTCCGTGAAGCTTCTCAGCTATATTCCAATAAGTTTGTTTGAATATTTATTTACCTTTTGACTTATTTGGGTTTATTTTTTTAAGTATCATTTTAATTTATAGATATTCCGAAAGAAGGCATCCTGATCTTTTCCGGAATAAAGAAAAAAATTGGTAGAACAAGGAACGTTGCATCCGCCTTTACTGCGATTTTCCTTATTATACGATTTTGGTAGGGGCCGGATAAACGTTCCATGTTCTCTTTATTCCGGAAAACATTATATGACCAGGTTGTCCTTTTTTCAGAATATCCATAAATTAAAATGACACTTAAATAGAATATATATAAACTGAAATAAGTCAAAAGGTAAATAAATATTCAAACAAACATATTGAATAATAGTTGAGAAGCTTTACGGGAGTTTTCATTGCTCTGTATAAAGCAGACTAGCATGTCATATTTTTCAACATATTCATAATTTTCGTTTTCAACCATCGTAAAAAATATAATATTACACAGAAAATATAAATTTTGCCACTGACAGGTCTTGCCAATAAAAAAATTACCATTCCATTGCTCTGATAATAGAGAGATTTTAAGCCCCTTGTTTTAGCATGTCGTTATGGTTATCGTTATTGTGAGCATGCGCAGTACAAAAATGTCATCAACTTGACTTTATTAACGATAACGGTTTCCGTTCATTACGAAGAAATAAGGAAGGTGTTATCGTAATCGTTGTGGTTATTTCATGGGCTGCAATGTCGAAAATGCGTTTAGATGTTACTAACATTCTTGTGAGTTATTTGGCAAAATTTGATTGATTATTCGATGACAAATTTGAAAACGTATAGAAATTATACTTTTATTAGTTAACTTGGAAGATTTATAAATTACTTTAAACATAGGTTTTGCATTTTTAAACGTTGTAGGGCATTATTATTTCTTGGAATAAATAATACTATAACAATAATACTTCTAATTTGCTGTGGAATTCTCACTGGTCCTGCTAATCTGCTAATCGATAAATATGTTCTTTTTTAAACCTAAATTATAGTGTTGCCTCCTTGTCTTCAAAGTTATTCAATTCAACTCGAATTCTGCCTGAACCTGCCTTATATCATCCTCATGCTGCAGAGGATTGTTTCGAAAAATATCATTCAGGATAATACATCTGATTAAATTGTGGTTGGCTCCATTAGGATCATGTCTTTGAATTATATTTTCTAATAGCCAACGAAACTGGATAGCACGGAAATCTAAGATTGGTTTGTCTAGATGATGGTATTATATTCATACTATACAAATACACAAATGTCATTTGTGACATTTGCCATTGCCGTTATTTTTAAGAGGATTTTTGACTTTCGTGTTAAGGGGTTTGAAATCTCTTTTATGAAAGGCGTCGTAATTGTTATCGGTAATAACGCTAACCATAACACTGCCCAAAATTGTTGTTATTTTTAGATGGCTTAAAAACTCTCTAATCTCTGCCTACTAATACTTATAACGTTGTTTAAAAGATAATGCTTATACTATACTCATCAAGAGTGTCGTATAGAGATACATTTTGTGAAATTATGAATTTTAAGCTTATTATTTAAAATACATATCATGTATTATATATTTTTGAAAAGCTTATAAAATTTCCATTCAAACGAAAGAAAAATATACGGGGTATTCCATTTAAAAAAACATAAATTTGATTTATAGGTAAAAATTGACAGCGCACAGCAAAAATCTGACTACGCCACTGGATTCTACGTAAAAAAGTATATAAGAGCAAGTTTTTAGCTTTGCGATATGTTAAAGGATAACGGAGATACGAGGGGGGTCCCAAAATGCATTATTTTCAATTTCGCCCTGTATCTCAGAAACGAAGCGGGCTATGAAAATTTTGTTTATACCATCGTTCTTTTCACGAAAAAGTAGTACAGTATTGCGAAAACCGCAACTCTCTATCTTTACTCGTAAGTGAGATACCCCGTAATATCATCGAAAATGGGACACCCTGTACATAAGCAATTTTTGCTCTCTGAACTAAATTCATTTGAGGCATATTAATTTCTATTATGATTGATTGAACTAACGTCTAGCCGCTGACGGTAACTGACTATCCATATGGTATTATTATGGCTTTGCATGGCCCTCCGCTCCCTTCGCTCGTTATGGGGGCTCAATCAACCAGAGCCATAGAAATAGGACTCCTAGAAGGCTAATACATAGGAGTATATAAGCAGATCTACTCACGAAGGAAGAGAGACAAAATATCCATGTGTAAGACAGAAACACTGAGTTTCGTAGCTTTTGCACGTGCCTGTCTGTATAAGGGCATGTTGAGTATTAAGTTGAAGAAATTTTTCTTAAATAACACCGAAAACGAATTATGGTACTATCAAACACACGGCAATAACAAAAAACACAAGAACTCTTTACAAAACTGAACATCGAAAGTCGAAAAGCAAAGAAAACAAGAATTCATGATGGCGTCCGATCGGGTCCACGTCCTTGCAATCTCGCAACGTTGCCAAGTATAAGATATGTAAAGTACTAATTATTAACATAATCAAAAATCTTAGCAACATATACTTCGAAAATATTAGAGTAAATTTATAATATGAAACAGATTTTAAAAAATTCCGTTTCGGGGTTTACTTCCCACGTTTTTCAGTAGCCATCTAATTAAAATACACATAAAACGGTAAATTTCTCCTAGTTTGGCAACGATGTTGCTATATAAACTGCATGTAAGCAAGTAAATATAAGGTCCTCATTTACATGCCCGCGCAAGCGTATTAT